>VDFB02169797.1:0-11312 GCA_007258455.2 Sequoia sempervirens | reverse complement strand
AAACAGAGTTGGAATAAAATATTATTTAAGAAAATCTTAAAACGAAAATACAAAAAAACTACATAACAAAGCCTTTTTTCCTTATTTCGACGACTTTTTTACAGGACTCCGTGCTTCCTGAGCGTAAAATTAGAGTACATAATGTATACAAGAGCCAATTTTCCGTTCTTTTTACTCATTTCCCCGACTTTTTGACTCCCCCTTGCATGCGCTCCGCGCTAATTAATTTTGGCGTACGTGCAGTGGTGGCTAGTTCGTAAAATTCCATTTTATTCTCCAATTCAAATGCAATCGGTAAAGCAGCGCAAATAACTCAACGATATGAAGTGTTTGTATGGCCCATTTTTATTGGGGATAGAAAATGAAAGCCCAGTCTGTGCATATCGTAGTGATCCTTGTAATGCATGTATGGCTTCCAGTGCAAGCCCACACAAGTTTCCGCTTCAACAAATTCAATGCCTCCACCCTTTATCAGATCGGAGATCCTTCAATCCGCTCCGGTGCCATCTGCCTCACCAATCAGTCACAACATATGTCTAGCCGTGCTTTATATGCTCAGCCTGTGCGGATGAAAGATCCCAAGTCTAGAAATACGAGCTCATCATTCAGCACCACCTTCGTATTCGCAATCGCTCCTTTTTCTTACGATCCTTCACGCAGCGGGCAGGGGATGGCCTTTCTCATAACGCCCAGCAAGTCCCCGGTTAGACATTCATCAACCCAGTTCCTCGGTTTGTTCAATAGTTCCACCATCGGGAAGCCGTCGAATCATCTCTTTGCCGTCGAATTCGACACAATCCTCAACGAGGAATACCAGGACGTCAACGACAATCATGTCGGCGTGGATCTCAACGACCTCAAGTCTGTATGGGCTGAACCTGCTGGCTACAGGATTGGGGCTCAGTGGAAAGAAGTAGATCTCAACAGTGGAAAAAATATCCAGGCTTGGATCGACTACGATCACACCCAACATCAATTGAATGTTACTATAGTAGAAGCTGGTTCACTTCGACCCAAAGAGCCTCTTATATCTCTCAAAATCACGAGTCTGTCCGACATTTTCGAAGAAGAAATGTACGTTGGCTTCTCTGCAGCAACAGGAACCGTCGTTGAAGACCACTGTGTCCTAGCCTGGAGCTTCAGCACAAATGGATCTGCAAATGAGCTGGATCTATCTCATCTTCCTTCCCTTATTATGTGTAAGGATTCCAACTCTAGATTTATAGCCGAAATTACTACAACTCTGGTATTTGTCTTGTTGTTTCTGGTTGCTGCAGCGGTCTTTTGGTGGAATATAAATAAGTACAGAGACGATAGAGAAGAATGGGAGCTGGAGTATTGGTCTCACAGGTTTGACTACAATGTCTTGCATATTGCAACCAAAGGCTTTCGTGACGAACAAGTTTTGGGCTGTGGAGGCTTTGGGCGGGTGTACAAAGGAGTCCTCCCTACTAACGGCCTTGAAGTTGCGGTAAAAGCTATATTTAAAGAAAGCAACGAAGCACTGAAGGAATTCATTGCAGAGATTTCAAGTCTTGGGCGTTTACAGCACCGGAATCCTGTACAAATCAGAGGCTATTGCAGGAGGAAAGCAAAGTTATTCATAGTGTATGATTCTATGCCAAATGGAAGCCTGGACAAAATGATATTTCAGAAGAAGAGCGTGCTGGCATGGGCTGACAGGTACAGAATTTTGAGGGACGTGGGCGCAGGATTGGAGTATCTTCATGAAGGATGGGAGAAAAGGGTAGTGCACAGAGACATCAAATCCAGCAATGTTTTGTTGGATTCCGAGCTTAATGGCAAGCTGGGGGACTTCAGGCTTGCTCGCCTGTACGAGCGTACAGGAAACCTACAAAGTACTCAAGTGGTGGGTACGGTCGGGTACATTGTACCGGAGCTCGTACACACAGGAAGGGCTGCTCCTAGCGTAGATGTCTTCAGCTTTGGCATTCTAATGTTGGAGGTTGCCTGCGGAAGGAGGCCTGTGGATCCCTCTCTCGATGCTTCGCAGGTGGTAATGTTGGAGTGGGTGAGAGAACAGCATGCCAAAGGCAGGCTCATGGATGCAGCTGATCCCAACCTTGGTGGTGAATTTGTTGAAGATGAGATGGAGAAAGTGCTCAAATTAGGACTGCTGTGCTGCAATTCTCGTCCAGAGGTGAGACCTGTCATTAGACAAGTATTACAGATAATTGAAGGGGTAGCCTCTCCTCTCAGTTTACGTCCATATGAAATGAGCGGAGAGAACAGTTCGTATCCAAGTATAGATGTATCTTTTGCCTCGACTTCCAACTCTCTAGAAGGCCATGAGTGCAGAGTCTAAATAAACTTACCCTCTGTTAATTGTTCTTTATTTGCTTGAGATTTCCTCCTCGGATTTTAATAGGAAGAAGTGGAATGGCAAGAGGTACATTTCGTATAGTGCAGACTTATTGACTGGACGATTGCTTATTCAGCAAGCTACCATCGTCTTGAAGACATGCATCCCAAACGAGATTCATGCGATTCATGCCATCATGGTTAGTTGCTTTTTGTTTGTTTGTTTATGCACAATGTGCAATTACAGTAGGCGTAGCCTTTTTAGTTTTAGTTTGATTTCTTTAAAAGTGCAGTTAAAACTCTTTTTAACTTGCTCCAGCCATGCACGCAGTTTGCATGTGTAATCTTTTATATTTTTAGCTTCCTTAGACAGCGATTCTTTGTTTAGATTTTTCCTATATATGTATGCAGTTTCAAAAATGTTCTAACAGAGTTGAATAATACAGAGAATTATTTTTGTCAGTCTGCTGTTCGCTGTTCGCTCAGTTTCTGAGCAGATTTATTAAGCTTTTTTGTTACTGATTTATATTATTCATTGAGATGATTGTTTCAGTATAGTGTTAGAGCTTAAGTCTTCAAATCTTCACATCTAGTACGGACTTTGAAGGTAGTATAAATGTTTCTGGTTTAAACGAGCTCTATGTCTTTTTGATACGAAGATAGTTTGTGATTTTTAGACTGTTAAAATTTTCTCGATTTAGATGTATTTAAAAATTTTCATTTAAAGTTATCTCATCTCTATTCGAATGTATTATTAGCATTCACATTTTAGTGTGTATGTTTTCATGATAATTTTGACTTAAGTTTTTCATTTTTACAAATATAAATGGCACATATAATTTAAATTAATGAAATTTTAGATTTTTAATTGAAAATGTGTAAATAAAAAGGTACATTATATTTTAGAATTAAACAAAAAGTAGTAAAGACATTTCAATGAAAAGAAACAATATATTAAGAAAACTATAAATTAGTTGAAATGCCAATATTGATTATATTTATTAATTAATTATTTGCATGTATTATTTCAAATCTAATGATATTAATTACATTTATTAATAGATAAGCTTTAAAAAATTGATCATGGAAATATATATCTAAAAACATATCAAAATAAATTATTTAAAGATACACACTATTTTATAAAGATTAAGTATAAAAAAAATTGGTAGATCATTTGTATATGAATAAGAATTAGTGGATTAGTTGTATAGTTAAATATTGTGCATTCAAATAGTTGTAGCTTAATGAACCATTGATCTTAAAGATGAATTATGAAGTCGTTTATAAAATAGCATACTACCCTAAGCATAACTTCCTATAGAAATATGTCATCTTTTGATTGTTAACACAAAATTGCCGATGAAAACTCTTTCTTTCACCCACAAAAATGCTAATAAAAAACTCATTACTGATCAAATATCTCTGGTCCTCTCGTCCTCCCTATCCCCCTCATTTCATATCTTTGAATGGCTAGTTAAATTCTTAAAATTCTTATAAATTAATTTAAGTAAATAATATATTATGTAAAATATATACATATTATATTATATAGAATATAAATTATAATAATAACTATAATATATATTTTAAATAAATTTAATATATAATTTAACATCGAACATAAATAATTACTAAACATATAATATATTTAATATTTTAATTAGTATTATATGTAAAAAAAATATTATATATATTAATTGCATGCCAAATTATATTTAATAATGTATATTATAAAGAAGGTAATATATAATAGTAATAAATATAGTTCAAATATAAATTATATATATAATTAGATAAAGACACATAAATATTAAATATTGTAATATATAATATAAATATAGGATTTTGTAATAAATTTTCTAATTAGTAATAAATGCAATAATTAATATTATGTAAAATATCATATATAATAATAAATTAATTTCACATATATAAAATAAATACTAAATGTATATTTGTTTGGATATTTTATTATAGCTTTGCTACATGTAATTCAATTTTTAATAGTCAAATATATTTTTTGTTTGGATATTTTTATATCAAATTCACATAAACATTTAGTTATAAAATAGCAGAGCATGAACGTTATGTTGAAACCTCTTTGGCTAAGACTCAAAGGTTGACATATCCATTCCACAAAAGTTACCCGGGGCATGATCCTAACCTCATCCCTTATGGTGTTACAGCCTTACAAGATATTTCATTAATGGTCTACCTTTTCATGTCCACCTTTCTCCATAATGACAAATATATTCTATTGTTATTGGAAATATAGTGCAAGAGTAAAGAAAAAGAGAAATTCACAAGTGAAAAGTGCAATTCCACATGTAAGGTGGCAATGCAATATATTGTCTTACATGGTTTTGTTTAGTTTTTTGTCGGTGATTCTCGAAGACAAGTAACACTTTCAATGTAAAAATATGAAATAATCTATTGAAATATAAATTTTGAAGATACTCAAGTATTAAATATAATTATTAGTACCTACTTTAAAATATGAAATGAAGTTATTGATAATTATTTGATGCAAATATTATGGTAATTAAGATTGGTTAATTAGTTATTACAAATTATAATCATGAACCAATTAAAAATGTTTGAATTTTTCTATGTAAGTATTTATTTTTTCAAAATTTATATACAATCTTTTTAACAAAATATTCAAACAACAAATTATTAACTTTCTCATTAATTATAAAATTCTACCTCTTATACTCTTTTCCCAAAATTATAATATTATCTTTGTTGTTAATTTAAAAATTCAATATACTTATTTATAAAAATTATAATAATATTTTATACTAAAATTCTATCATATTAGTATACATGTTAAAATAATAAAAGACATCTAGCTAATTAAATAAATATAATATACATTGGGATTGTATTATTAAATCTCAAATATTGTCATCTAAACATTCATAGAAGCTAAACACTTTTAAATAATTTTGTGAGCATGATCATAACCTAAAATAAACATGATTAAACCACAAAAATTAACCAAGATCTAACTAGGTAAGTCAAGCTCGCAATTGAATTCTTGAAAACATTAAACTAAGAAGCCATTAAACATGAAATAAATTGAAATGCTTAAAGGAAAGCTATTCTAATGCATCAAACCTCATCCCATTTGGGGATTTGTGTTGAATTGATGTGGAATGTTAGCCCTTTCCCAATCCCTTGGTTGAAGCAAGCTTGAAGATGGATGCCATTAACAAAAATTGATGAAAATGGATGTAAAGATGAACTAAAATGTATGCTAAATGATGAAATGATCTTGAAGAATGCTCTACAATTCACTATAGTGCAATTAATATAAATGAATGTGGATCCTTTTATCATAGAAATGAGAACTATTTATAGGAAAAATAATTGAATCAATGGTCAAGATTGAATTGATCAATCAATGGATGAAAATCAATAAAATGAGTTGGCATGGATCAAGAATTCAATCCATGGATGAGATTGAAAATTGAAAGTGATTGACCAATTTAATCAATGGTTGAAATTGATTTAAGGAAGCACAAATCATAGAATTTAGGAGGTTGTTACAAGATATTTCCATTTAAGGGAGTGAAATTGAAGGAATATTCCATGAGAATATTCCTTTGCAAGTGGGAGGATGAAAGTAATTAGTTAATTAAATAATTAAAGAATTATTTAATTGTGTATGATGGATGAATTTGAAGATTTAATTAAACAAATAAATCATTTAATCAAAAAGGGAAATTAATGACATTCAACTAAATAATTAAGATTATTTAATCAAATTAAAGGACTTAAGAAATTTAATTAAATAATTCACATTATCTAATTAAGATGAAAATTAGCATGAAAGGGGATAAATTAACCTAATAAAATTATTTATCAGATTAATAGACGAAAATGATGAATTTAATTAAACAATTAAGAGTATTTAATTAAATGGCCAAAAAGAGGTGAATTAGGATGAAAATGGTGTTAATAATCAAATTTAGATGTGCTTGATATTAATTAGGTCGATTTTAAGTGTTTATAATTTTAAAAATATTTCAAATAAAAATATTACATTAACTCATAATTGCTTCCCAAGAGTATTTGAAATATTAAAATTGAGAATCATATCATATTACATAATAAATTTTTTATTACACACATAAATTACAAGAATAAACACTACTAATAGGTAGATTGAAGGGAAAACTAAACTACCAATAATTACAAAGAAACCACTAGATGGTTGAAAGAGAGATACAATACAAATTCATTCATAAGCCAAAGAAATACTTGAGTTTGACCAAAAAAATTATCAAACTAAAAATACAAAACTTGCTCTTTGATATACTAAAGTTGATTCATGATCTTTACATTTTTCTTACATAATACTTAGAGCTACCAAAAAATAGAATACATAAAAAGAAAAATGTCAAAGTAAAGCCTTAGAATATTATTTTTTTGATAAAAGTTAAAAAACACAGTAGAACATCTAGATTTCTAAATATATGATTTAAAATGACTTCTCTAATTGAATCAAAAATAATAATGTTTTGCATACAAAAACCAAAAATAGCCAATAGCCTCTTTCTTATTTGACTCATGATAAAAATGGTAGGAAAGTTTCTACAAGTGATAATTTATTGCTTCTTAACAAATGCGCAATCAAAAGGAACAATGGGCATCTCCTCCTTCCCTTCCCGCCCTACATCAATTTTGAAATCATCTTGCTCCTGCTCCCCTATCCATTGCTACTGCTCTCCTATGAAAGTTCTGCCTACTACTTCATTGCCTAGTTGCGACTTGGTCATAGATATTATGCCATCTCTAAGTTATTTTCCATTGGTGGTTGAGGCTAAGGCTAGCTCTATATCTACTGTGGATGGATTATGTTAGTGTTCTTCTGCAACAAAGAGACTTGCGCAAACTTCTTTTGTGGACGTTGTATGAAATAAAATTGCTAGGGCAAGCTTTGTGCAACCTTTATAGTGTGCTAGAATTTCCCCTATTATCTCTCTAAGCAAGGAGATCTATGAAAATATTGAATCCTATTAAAAAATGACCCTTATTTGTAGGTTATGTCCTTGGTGGCCTTCCCTTTCTGAGCTACATCTCTGGATTTCCAAGCACTGGTCTCTATTGGTGGAAGGTAAGATGGAGATTTATCCTTTTGCTAGAGGGTTTTTTGTAGTTGGCTTTTGTTCTTTTGAAGATAGACAAACAATTTTAGATCATGGAATATGGTAATGGGACTATCATCCCCTGTCCATGAGACATTGGGTTCATTCCTTCAACCCCTTGAAGGATCCCACTAATGTTATTCCTATTTGGGTGAGATTTTTATATCTCCCATTACAGTTTTGGTGCTCCTCTACTAATGAGGATATTGGAAATGATCTTGGTGGATTTTTTAAAGTAGACATTACTTCCAAGAATATTACTCAGACCTCCTTTGCAAGGATTTTGGTGGAGGTTGATTTATCTCATGCCTTACTTGGAGAGGTAGTGATTCATGTTAATGGTTAGTCTCGGTCTCAGCTGGTGGATTATGAAGGTATCCCTATTCACTATAGACACTATTTCACTACTAGACACCTGGCTCATGATTTTCCTCATGGTGCATGTCCTATTTCTTCCTCCACTTGGTGGAAGAATTCTCTTCAAGAACATTTAATAGTGTACCTCGATGCTAAATCTTATTTTGATAGTGAGGATGATAGGCATTCTCCCTCTATGTAGAAGTTTACTGTCATTGATGGTTTTGATCCTCTAGAGGTTGAACTTATGTGTTGTTTCAAAATAAGGTTACTCTTCCTACTGGGTGTGTTTCCTATCCCAAGCCCCCTACTACCTGCTTGATGTGCAAGGCTAGTTTATCTTCAATTCCTACTACTTTGGCCTTGGTTTTGAATGCTTCACCTAAAGCATCTTTTCCTCCACTTATTTTTTATTCTGAAGGGGATTCTTCACCTTTTGATCCAACTAATCTTGTTTTAGATTTTTATTGGATAGTAATGCAACAAAAGAAGAAGTCTAAGAAGGTCAATATTTTATGTAACAAGCCCTTAGAGGCTTTGGTTCCTAGCTCTAGGGATTGAGTTGTTTTTCCTTGTTATTGTTGGGTTGTTTCCTACCAGTAGGTCTTTGTTACCAGTTTGTTTTTGTTTATTTTTTTTCTATTTTGGCCCTATTGTTTCAGACTAGTGGTTTTGTTTGGCCAATCTATTTTCTCGGGCTATTTAGCCCTATTTTTTTCTTTGTTTGGGTTTAGGGCCCTTCCTTGCTTATATAATAGAAAAAAATATGCAATCCTAGAAGATATGATTCCTATTTTCAACACATTGGAAAAATATTTAGTTAATTGGTTGAGTCAGAATGCATTCTAATCTATCCCTAATAGGTAGCTTGCAATGTAAAAATTTTTAGGTCAGGACTTGTGTTTCAAAATAAGCTTTTGATTTCCAAATTTGAGCACTCATTTTGATCCAAAATTTGGAGCTAAATTTGTACTTTCATTTATGATTAAGATGAGTAAGAGGATAGTGAAAAAGGATATATGAATGTAGAACTAATTTAAATGAAGATAATTTAAATGAATAAAATATAGTCATCTCAAATCATGAAAAATTTACATTCCATGGGAGTGCATAATTTCATAGAAAGATCAAGAGGAACTAATGCTCTCTAACAAATGTGATTGATTGATTTTTGAAGTTTTTTCTCTTGTCATGCTCTACCATGGGATTAGGTGATGGGGGGGGGGGGCAGTGGGCTTTCCTATCCTCTACTTTGGTAGTTGTTGCACTCAAAAGTGGTTGTTTTTCTACTTTAGGGTCAAGAACTATTGGTGCAAAGTATTTGTCTCGACTCTCCCTAGAGTCCAAGACACTCTTTGTAGAAAAGCATCCCTCTCCTCCATTCTTTTGTTTGGAGTTTTTTATTTTTAGATGAAGACCCTACTTCCTACATGGAGAAATTGATTAGAAGAAAATCCCCAAGTTTGTGACTCCTAGGTTCTCCCCTACTTTAGGGTCTTCCTACTTAGTGAACACTCTTGAGATTGTTATTCTAGATGATATCTTGAATGAAACTATTGCCAATCTCTATCTATTCCTAGTCGATAAATTCCTTGCTTTTAGACCCAATATTGATCAAGTAAGGCAATGGTTTAAATCAATGTCAAAAATTAAAGGTATGGTTAACATTAGTGGTATGATCAGTGGAATAATTCTATTGATTTTTAATGTCTATGAAGACTTTCTCAAAGTTCTTACTAGTGATCGTTGCACTTTTGACAAGAATTTTAGAAATTATTTATCATTATGTAAATAGAAACTAGGATTTGATACCTTAGCTGATTTGGATTTGGATACCCCAACCTAGATTTAGCTCTCGGGGCTACCCCTTGATTTTTTGAACCCTAAGGTATTTCAGGGTATAGCTAACTCCTTTGGTTGTTTGTTAGCTATTGAAAAAGGTACCCAACAAAGATTGAGGCTAGTATTTTCTAGAATCTATGTTAATGTAGAAGTAAATAAGGTCTTACCCTCTATTATCTCTCTCACATCAAGATTCAATGTGGATTAGTGTAGGATCATGGGGTTCAAAACTAGGCCCCTAAGTGGCAATAAAAATTCAAAAAGATAGAGTTAACCAACTTGACATAAAAATTTGAATAATTTTTTATTATATTAATACTGAAAGGGCCAATACCCATTAAAAAGTAACCATAGAGGAAAACCAAGGACTCACGAGCATTGAGAAAACTAAAAAAGTAAACGTAAACTAAGATTAAATAGTTCAACTAGCAGGAAATAACAAAAAGAAGAAACCATAGAAATGAGACTGACACGAAACCACCAGACACCTATAGGTCTCCTAAAAGCTTTAGACTAGCGATCGTGTTCCACTCTTGAGATAGGAACTTGAGCTTCTTCTTAAAAGTCATAGGCCTCTAAAGAATGGACTAGGTATCCTTGGTAACATCGCAGGCCAAGGTTTCCACCTTCTTACCCTTCTTCTTCAACACTTGACAATCATCCACCCCTTTCACCAGTTGCTTCCCCTGGCTCTTCCTTATCTCATCCTAAAAACTTGAAGAGTGAGGATCATTATTCTTTGTAACGCTTTGTCGTACAAACCCTAGAGAACAAACATTGCAAACAATTTTTTTTTTTTAAATAACATAAAGTAAACATGCAATAAACATTAAATACATTTACATTGCACATTAACATCTTAACATTACATTCTCTGGGGCACGCGAGGTCACATCGCAACACAACAAATAAAAAAGTAAAAGATAATTATTAAACAACTTATCCAATTATATTACAATAACCATTAATAAAGGTACATCCATAAACCAAGAGTGAAAGTATCACTACATCACATATTACAACCATAATGAGTCATTTACAATAATGTTACAAAGGATCCTAACTATTACATCATTGTTTAAACATAAGATTACATGTTCTCAATAATGAGTTACAATAAATTTCCCATACATGTGGGATGATACAAAGTACAATAATATCATAATTACAAAATGAACCACTGGAACAACTCCAACTGAAGGTATGCGAAGATAGAATGCTGATGGGGAACCCAATGGTGCGGAGCACGTTCCACCCAACCATGTGAATTATAAATAACTCACCCCCCATGCTCAAAGGTGACAAGGAAGAGATCCCGACCATGAATGTCAAAACCGACTCCAAGAGAACAACAAAGTACCAACTCAAATACAAACTCAGAGATTACAATGTCATAATCAACAACATGCACGAATCAACATAATAAGATAAAGCTATGAAACTCATCACAATTAAACAAGCAATAACAATTAAACCAGTCACTAAAGAACATTCATAAATAATCTTCAAAAGAATTTGAAACAACATATAGAAAACAATTCCAAAGGCAACAAGAAACAAGGCACAAGGGTGTCTAGTGGAGAGTGTCATCGCATAGCTCTCATGGGATATCCTGGCCCTTCCTCCAACTTGGTG
>VDFB02169796.1:0-10671 GCA_007258455.2 Sequoia sempervirens | reverse complement strand
AGGTCTGTAGGTTATGTGGGTCTTTTGTGCTTCATCATCAAGTTATGCCCACATCTAACCAGTTCTTAATAAACAAAATTCCCTCGTGTTACAAGATCTTGTCCCTCGGTAACATCTTGCGTCAATTGGGTCATTCTAATTTAGCATCCATCTTTAGTCTCAACAGGATGAATCCTTCCTAGCAGACCTCGTCAATCCCAACCATCACCTTGATCCTATGGCAAAGGACCTGTTGTCTTGATTGTGATCTCTTGATGCTTTTGAATTTTGTTTATCATTTGGGGTTCCTTCCCATCACTTGTCAGGGTCGCCTTGGTGCACCATACCATGGCGTGCCTTGACTTGCTGACATGGGGGCGTACCTTGATCATTTGTTTTGACTGCTGTCTTCTCGGTTTTCCCTTGTAAGACCCACCACGATCTCTAAGGTCTTGTGTTACGTTGGGAAAACTTTGTGTGTTTGTGGTTATCTCAATACCAGACCCGACCGACGTTATCGCGACATCGGGGTGTTGGGATAACCTTCTTGTTTGCTGTGTTTGTTGCAATCGTAGGGTACTCATTCGCCTTGATCTTCTATATCAAGGTACTTGGTATCCTATGCTATAGTAAAAATAAATGCTCCAAAGATGACAAAATCTCATTTTCACTGCATTTTCACCACTTTGCATGCACCCTTCCTTTCCATCATGACCATTGCTTATGATTTCGGTTGTGCAAGTACTCTCGTTCTTTTTCCTCTTAAGCACTCTTCCATATGCCTATCACCTATCTGCTTTCTCATGATGGTCTTTATTGACACTCAGATGCATCATAAACAATTACCTTTCGTTCCATAAATCATAAATCATATAAACATGCATAAATCGTCCATCCACACGAACATCTGTAAACAATAAATCATAGAAACATATACATAGATCATAAACATGTGCATCCATTCATCATAAACCAAACCTAATTATCCATTTTCATAAACAACTATGCATCCATCATCATAATAATGATAACATACATGTGCATCCATACATCATACATCATAAAAGCATACATAAACCATCCATCCACATGAACATGTGCATCCATAAAACATACTCATAAAGCATAGATCATCCATCCATATAAACATGTGTATATATATGAAACCACATCATAAATCATCCCATATAGCCGCATAAAAGAAATATCATGCCTAGTGTCCATAAAGGCCATCACATAATCAAAATAGTAGACATCCTATCATAATTCAATACATCTCCATCATATATCACCTCCTAAGATACAAAATCCATAGATGTAGATCACCTCTGACCTCCAGCAACATGGAAAAACCATCCATCCTGTATCTGCCAAAAATAACCAATGTCCTGCATCTACCTGCTCTACTGTGAGCTGCCCACATCTGATTTCTACGGAGAGTTGAGTACTAGCCCTCTGTGCACTGGAGTCCCCTGGTACTCATGGGTGGGGGTCCCCTAGTAACCGCCATATGGAGATAGAGTCCGCTGATAGTCGCTAAAACCCCTGGTGCATGTCTCTAATGACTGGGATGGCCCTGGTGGCTGTGGAGCTTGACTGATGTAGCGCGTCGTGCGCTGCGCTGGATCTGGAACAACCTGCTCATATACCCCCCTCCAATAGCTCGCCTACTGCATAAACTCATCCCTATGCCCAGCTATCAGTCTTGCGACATTTCACTCATTCCTATACCTGTCTCGATCTGCACTGATAGCCTGCTGCTCCTTTACGTAGGCCTCCTGAGCTAATATCAATTGTCGTATCTGCTCTGAGCCTCTATCCCTCTCCGCCTGCAATGCCTATAATTGAATGTGCAGCTCCTGAACATCTGTCCCTAGCCCTCCCCCCTCAACCAACCCCCTCTGCAACTAAGCCCATGCTGCATCCCTCTCACCCTGTAATGTTTGCATCCGCCACTCTACAGTATCCCTCTCCCTCTATGTAGCCTGTCCCCGCGCCACCACTGCATCTTTGTCCCTCTGCAAAGCCTACAATCTTAGCTTAGCCACATCCCACTACCGTCGCAAGCTAGATGCCTACGATGTCATTGTATCTCTCTCTGCGAAGAGACTGTACCTCTATCTCGGCCACCTGCCTCTCACTCTGTGCTACATTGACCTGCGCCTGTAACACATCCCTCCCTGCCCCCAACACCTCCACCTATGTCTGCACCACATCTCTGTCTCCCTCCACTGTGCGCACTCTATCCCTGAGCTCAGCTAGCTCTCTCTGCACACTCTCTGCATCCACTACATCCCCTATCCCCCTGTTGACAACCTGCTGTGTCGCCCCCTCTCCTGCCAAACCTAATCCCTCCATCTGCATCATCTGACTCTGCACCTCTGCCCACAATCTCTCCACCTCACCCCGCAGGTCCACAGCCTCATTGCGGCTCTCATCCCTCTCTTACCAATCTTTTCTCCTGCTCTGATACTAGCCTGACCAGCTCCATGTAGTCTCTCTCACCCTGAGCAAATTGGGCCCGCCACTCATCCCTCTCCGCCTCTACTCCGATCTGCTCTACCTCTGCCTCCTACACTCGCTTCTCACTCTGTCGCAGTCTCTCCACTATCTCTCTCAGTACTGCCACTGGATCCTCCCCTGTGGGTGGTGGTGCTGCTAGTGGTGCTACATCGTGCACATCTGAGTCAACCTCCATCTCCCGCGGATGGTACCCCTCACTCTCGGCTAATAGCTCCATCTCGTCCACATCTATTACCCCAGGAACTCCCTGCTGCGGCTGTCCTCCAGCTATCTCCTGTCCCCCCCTGCCCTCCTAGGTTTCTGTCCATCTCCTCCCTGAATCCGTCTGCCTCCTGTCCTCCTGTGGCCCTGAATGTCTCATTTTCCCCCTCCTCCCCTCCGACGGTCTCCTGCCCCCCTTCCCTCCTAGGTCTCTATCCATCTCCTCTCTGGCTTTGTCTGCCTCCTGTCCTCTGGTAGTCCTGGTTGTCTCCTATCCACCCTCCTCCCCTTTGGCCCTGCTGGCCTTGCCCTGTGTACCCTGTGGCTCTCCTCCTCGGGCTCTTGGCCTCCTCTCCTGTCGACGCCGGCCTCGAGCTCTCGGCCTCCTCTCCACCACCTCCTCAGCCTCATCCTCCGTCCCCTCCTCAGCCTCATCCTCCGCCACCTCCTCAACCTCAGCCTCTCCCCCTCTGCTCTGTCTCCTCCTTGGCCTCTCTGCCGATGTCTCCTCGTCTGACCTCCTATCACCTGCTCCTATGCCCCTTGTCCTCCTCTATGTCCTCTCGACAGTCTCTGCAATCGCCTCTCATCCTTTGAGCCAAATCCTCGTGCCTCCTCGATCGACACTGCTGGTGTAATCCGTTCGGGCGGATGTCACCCGAACCACTCCCCATATCACTCTGTCATCCCTGCATCTCGCGACCCCTCTCGCCTATCAGGATAGGGCCTAAACACCAGTCTCTCGATATCACCCCATACACTGTGCAAATCCAACACTGCTCCCCATGGCTGCTCCCGTGTCTGTCGTGCAAATATCACTCGGCTTGCCAGAATATCCTATCTCACTCCGAACTGCCTCGTCACCCGATCCGGTCGATGGAACTCCACTACTCATGGCCTGCTCCCAATAATGTAACATTGAGTAAAGAAGTAACTACTATGCAGCCCCTCCTCCCTCAACAACCCTCTGAATCGTCGCATCATATATGGCCTCCACACTATATCCACTACCCGCACATCATCAAACTGTCTCCTTCACACGTTTACCTCATGTATCTCTCGGTACCGCAGTATCGCCCCTGCCTCTACTCCCCACCACCATGCTACGGGCTCCCTATCATCATGCTCACCAACTCTCACTATAATCGGCCTGGCAACACGGATATGCTCCCAGGCCCATACCTGTAGTAGTGTGACGTTTGTCATACTCAGCTGCCTCCTATAACAAATCACGTGCATGTCCCTATATAGCTGGGCTAACATGCACGTCCCCCATGCAAACTGTCCCTCTCGGCCCTCGATGATGTGCCTAATCACCTCGACCATCCTCATGTGAAGAAACCGACCACTCCAGTCTGGCAGCAGTATACCACTAATCAACCCTGCCAGATACAGTGATAGTACTGGTACCCTGCATGACACCATCCTATCCACATCCAACTGACCCCGCTACACCGGTAGCTCGTGACTACCAAAAAAAAAGTGCACAGACTCATCCAACGCCTCGTCCTCTGACCAACACTCGCTAATCGGCAGCCCTGATATCGGGAGCCTCAGAATCCACCACACATCCTCTAGTGTCACCGTCATCTCCCCTGTCGGTAGGTGAAAGGTCGATGTCGCCGAATCCCACCGCTTTATCAAAGTTGTCAACATGGCTCCATGGGCCTTGATTGTCGGATATGTCAGCATATGCACTAATCCTGCCTCTGCTAGTCTCTGGTGATCCTCCCCGATCATCCTTGCTATGCATCTCCTCAACACCTCTGATCGTCTCTCTCGCACGCGCAAAATCCCTATTTTCTGCATACATGCAATAATTTTTATCATTTTCATTCTTTTTTCCCCTTGTCATTCATGGGTTTCCCATCCCTGTTTTTGTTTCCCCCCCCTCCATTGCCCTGTCCCCCATCCTTCGCCCTCGGCGGCGGACCCATCTGCCACCCCGGCGGCGGACCCGTCCGCCCCCGATGGCGGACCTATCCACGGCGGCGGACATGTCTGCCCATGGTGGCAGACCCGCCGCGACGTCGGTGGACGTGTCCGCCCGTGGCGGCGGACCCGCCGCAGCGTCGGCAGACCTGTCTGCCCCCAGCGGCGGACCCGCCCCCGCGGCGGCGGACCCTTCCCCACGGCGGCAGACTCGTTCGCTCGTGGTGGCGGACCCGTCCATGTGGCGGCCACCCAATCTTCCCCCCCTACGCGAAAATCAATACAAATTACAAACATTTTAAAAAATCTGCCTCCTACCCATTTTTTGTCTCGTCTTCCTGGACAAAATCCACATTTTTGTTTTTCCAAAACACGTACATAAATGACTCAAAATCACAAAGTTAAGTTTTGGGCTAACCTGACGTGGTATGACACGGTGGGTGAAGAATATCCGCCTCTCATCAGCCTGGTGAATGATGTCACTGTCGTAGTCTGGCATCGTGTCTACTCTCTCTCGCCGCCTCTTCTCCCTCTCCTCCTTCTACTCTTGCCAACTGCCACAATGAGCAAAAGGTAATTTAACAATTACCTTTTATTCCCTCTCTCTCCCCTTTTCAAATAAAAAGGTCTTTTTTTCCTTTTATTTACCAAAAATGCTTCCAATTAATTCATCCAACTTCTTTCTTCTCGGGGCCGCCATTTTCACACTGTTTACCTGATTGACTCCGTTCAAGCGCCATTTTTCTCATTTTTTTGTGCTCTTTCCAACAACACCTACCTCTCCTTACTTTCGAGAAGTTGACTAGGACTCCCTTTTCCTCCCTCGTCCCCCTTCTCGAGGGGGCATACCCTACCATTCTCTCCTAACCCATCGCTCTAAGCCTACCTTTGCTGGAATGGGGCATCCTCTCCGCATTCCCTCCATTTGGGGAAGCTCACGCACATTCCCCCATGTTGGGGCATCACTTTTCTAATCTTTTCATCTATAGAGTCATCTACATGTTTTTCTTCGAAACCCTATTATCCTAATAGTATTTCGAAGAGGGGCAAAATGTAGACATCCAATTTGATCACTTCCATATGATTAAACGCGTCTCCTTAGTCATCCGGCTGTTTATCCCCTTTGTTAATATTAATTAAACCATTTGTTTAATTAATACCTTGCATTTTACATAAAGGTTATAAAGTATTTAATTTAATAAATACTTTACCCCTCTTCCTCCTCTAAATTAAATAAATATACCATTTTATTTAATTTAGTTATATTCCCCTTTTGGAATTAAAATTTATTTTTTAATTCCTCTTTTCTCTCTCATGGTCACATCCTCCAACTTTTGCAAGTTGGTCTCTAATCCATCTTAATTACTTCATCTTCCTCTAATTAACTAGGGTTAGCATGTGCACACCCTTAATCATCATTAG
Source organism: Sequoia sempervirens (assembly GCA_007258455.2). Lineage (NCBI taxonomy): Eukaryota > Viridiplantae > Streptophyta > Pinopsida > Cupressales > Cupressaceae > Sequoia > Sequoia sempervirens. Next base: position 4,614 of record VDFB02169796.1, on the reverse strand, counting down.
AGTCACATCCTCCATAATCTCCCACTTGCTTCTAATGAGTCATTAGTCCATCTAACTAAGTACTTGCACAACCTTAATCATTTGGTTAGTCTAACCTAATCCTCCTCCCATTTATGGCATGTGTCCTTAAGTCAACCTTATTAAAGGCTTTATCTTTTTGGGCAAGGCACTCCACTTCCCCATGTGAATTTTTAATTCACCTTTTAATCCCTCAATGCACCCAAAAGGAATTTTTAATTCTTTCACTTCTTCCCACATGTCCTTCACTTATTCTTTATTCTTTCCCATCTCCCCATGAGAATATTTGAGGAATTTTTAATTCCTCACATGTCCTCTCACCCACATGGAGACAGGGACATCCTTTATGAGGATATCTTGACCAAATCCCTATGGAGGATTGAAGTACATCCATGTCATGTACTTCTCTTACACCTCATTTCCACCTCATCTTTCTTAAGCCTCTCCCCTTGCCACATGTCAAGATGTGAGGGCTTGTGAGTTCTCAACTCACCTTAGCCCTACATCTTGGTCATTGGTGGCTCAATCTTGGCCATCCATCTCTTCTAGGAATTCTCAAAATTCCTATAAATACCCCCTCTTTTCTCTCATTTGGGGAGAGATCATTTTGCTAGCCAAACTCTTGCAGTTTTGTTTCTCAATATACACTTAGCCATTTGCATCTATTTTGTCCAACTATCTTGCATCTCACGCTTCACATCTTGCATCTACTTGCCATCCAAGGAGCATACACATCAAAGATCGAAGGGCCAACCAAATGATCGATTCGACACAAGGTATAAAGTTCCATTTGTTGTTTTTATCTTGTGTTGATTCCAACTTAGGCTAATCTTGAGGTGTAGGTTGTTTTGGTGTTTATTTGCACTCTTTAGTTTGTTGCTCATTTTCTAACGCTTACATTCGACCTATCACACCCGCATCATTTGAACAAATAGTTGATATCTTGTAGCCTCATTTAGCCTTTCAAAGAACATTTGCAAAATCTTATCAGCATATCTTCTACAAGTGCATTATGGAATCTTACCTTCCATGTGCTACAAAATATCCTCATCAATATTAATCAAAAACTTTGGATTGCTATGCAAAATTCTAGGTGGTGTTCTCTTAGGTACATACATCTCAACATTAGCAATTTCATCAATATTTAATTGAGGTGGGCTATATTGCGTACTTTCGATCGAGGGTGGAATAGAAGACATACCTTGAGGTTCACATGGGGATGATGCCATACCTTGTTCCTCAACTCTGAGTGATGATGTAATCTCAACTTCAGATGTGGTGGATAGTGTCCAACCATACTCACTTGTGGTAGATGGTGTCTCTCCATATTCGCTTGTGCTTAATGGTGTCCTTTCGTATTCACTTGCGGTAGAGGGTGTGTCTCCAACTATGGTATCTGCATCTCCCCTAGCATGACTCTTTCGCATTCGTGCCCTTTGTGCTACCAATTTATTTTTTCTTTTTGACAGTTGAGGTTCCTCTTCAACTGGCTTGTTTTCATCAATTGTTCCCAATTTCTGCTTTTCACGATATTCCCTCATCCATTTTTTCTCTTTATCTTTGATGGCTTGGAGCTAATCATCTGTTAGTTTTTTCCTTTTAACAGTTTGTTTCTTCGGCATGACAAATAATTTTACCTGTGCAAAAAGTGCTAAGTTGTCAAATTAACTAATTGAAAGCTTTGGAAGCATAACTCAATGCAAGCTGTGGAAGCATACACAAAGAAAGTCAATGAAAGCTGGTTTGTATAACTTTTTGACAAAATAACTCAATGATAGCTTTGGAAGCATACACAAAGAAATTCAATTGTTCAATTTAACAAAATTCCTCAAAGAGCTGTGGTTTAAAAATGTAATAGGAAAGTGTATCGAATTGTGTGATTTAAAATGTCCATTGACAACGTAAGGTTGTAACATGACAAACTGGTGCAGGAGCACCTAGCTCATGAAATTCCTTCAAAAGGATAATTTGTTCAATTTGTAATGTTCAAGTAAATATGATGAGTGAAGGTCATTAAATGATGAATTTCAATGTATTTGCACCATGAAATAGGTCACTAGGTGATATTATTGAAAAGTTGCTTTTTATAACAAAAGTTGTCAATTATTGTAAAAATTTAAAATTGCACAAAAGCAGGAAGGTGAAGAGTCTTTTTTGTGGAAGGTCAAGGATGGGTTGATGAAGATGAAGAGGCAGTTATTTCAACTGATTTAGAAACCTTTAAAAAGAATTGTAAGCTAGAGAAAGGAAGACCTTCTATCCCAAAAATCCATAAAAATTAATAAAAAAACCTCTGCTCAATTATTTTGGAAACCTTTTCTATTCTTGTTTTCAAGTTGCATAGTGATTCAAGCATGTTCTAAGATTTGATTCTTGTCAAGGAAAGAGACTTCTTTCATTCTTGAAAGTTGTAGGAATTGTAATTCAAATAATCAATCTAATTTGAACTTAGTTTCCTAAGTCTCAGTCTGTGGTTTTCTTAGAATTGTTTAGAGAGTCTAAAAAGTGATTCTTAGTCATTCCAACGATGTAGGGCTAGTAGGTCGGTGGAATGGATCATATTTAGTGTCTTTTCAATATGAAGATGTGTGTGGCAGGGGTAAATATAAATAAGAAGTTGGGATACTGTTGCATGAACAAAATTCTGAATTTTCTCATTCAAAAAAATGGTGTTTTCAAGTAGGGTTTGAGGAAACAACATGTAAAGGAGCTTAGAAATGATTTCAAAAAAATTTGCAGACATAATGAAGCATGTTTCAATTGTTGGGCAGAGTAGTAGAGGTTTTGCAAATGTTTCATTAAAGAAACCCTCATGGTTGGTGTGTTTTCACCCTATAATCAAATGTTTACTAATTTTGTGTATTGATGGGCGTTTCCCATCTTAAAACTTGTTTATTTGTGAGTTTCTACACATGGTCTAAGACTATTTGCAGGTTTGGTGGATTAGTGAGTAGTTCTATGATGACTTGCTTTGATAAATTGACCTATTTAAGGGCTTTTACAGTAGACAGCATGTTGGTTCTACTCTGTTTTGTCAAATAAGTGTATAAAATTTTATAGTATGTTGAAAAGGATCAAAATAGGCCTGAGAATCTCTATTGCGATTGTGTAAATGAATTATGATAGAAAAGGAATCACCTGATTAGATGGAATGTTGGCCTCCTAGAGATATTTGGCATTGTTTGCTAAAAACAAAGAATATGTAGAAACAACGAAAGGAATGTTGTTAAGTGCTTGGGAGTAGTCTCATTTGTGATGCCACAGTTGTGTCTATGCTTGGTAATGTTTTGAAGGTAGATTGTGAAAGATTTGATGATTTGGGCATATGTTTCCAATATATGGCAATGGTTTCTTGAATGCAAAGTAGTCAGAGTGTGTCTATACTGATATATTGGAATATTACAATCAAAACATGATGAAATTGGTATCTTAAAGGTCTGGTGACAGTGTTAAACTAATGCTTCTTGTTGTTGTTACAAATGGTGTTTAAGTGAAGATAGGATGATGGATGTGTTGATTTGAGAAAATATATCTTAAATGGATGGGATGATGTTTGATTGCAGGTCTAAGGAACATAGGTGTTTGATTGTTTTTTCCTTGAAGGGGTAAATTGAGTTGATGAGTGATTGTTGTATTGTCTATGACAAGAACAAAGTTGAAAGTTGATTCTAAAAATGGTTTGCTATATGGAGATGGTGAATTGGCTACTGATAGCCTTATAACTTGAAATGAAATAAATGGATTTTGGTTGAATGATAAGTAGTTTTGGATGAATTTGAAAAAGTTTGTATAAATTGATCTTTTAATCTTTATATATTTGGGAAGGAAGTTCCCTAAAGAAATGATGTTTTTTGAGTGGCTTGGCAATCTGATATTGCATCACAAACAAACAATTTGATCAACATGGAATAAGCAAAACAACAAAAATGAAAGCAAGCCATAATAGAATGAAAGAAAATGTACAAATATTTCACATACCTAAAAAACCAAAGTTTCAAATAGAGGAATTCTACCCAATTATGCATCCTTTGCTTCTTCCTTCCTCAAACTCCTCAAAAATTTGACTTCTTCAAAAGCATGTTCCCCTCCAAATTTTAATTGTATATAAATTATCACTATAATTCAAACTTGAATTGATATTATATGCCTCTCAACGTGAAAACTCTACTATTTCATGCAAAGGTGATGAAAAGAACATTCAAAAGGTGATTGAATCTCAAAATCATGCATGCACACTTCACTCAATCACCAAAAAGCTACTTTTTGTCAGAGCACGCGCAAACCTAGGAGAATATGCAGAATGTGGGCTAACATCGCAGGTATATTGTGATTTTTTTACCTTTTTTAGTGATAACGCGAACACATTATTTAATCCTAAACGAACATATCTCTACTGGTTAATAACACGCTCGTGTTATGATAAATTTGGTTTTTTAAGCTTTAGATGGTACATTTATAGGGTAGAGGATTAAGGGTACTAGGGAGAGAGCTAGAGGGAGTGAGAGAGAGAGAGATACCTGAGAGAGGGAGATACGCGAGAGAGAGAGAGAGAGAGAGAGAGAGAGAGAGAGAGAGAGAGAGAGAGAGAGAGAGAGA
>VDFB02169793.1:0-18706 GCA_007258455.2 Sequoia sempervirens | reverse complement strand
CTTTGGAATTTCCAAAGCTTTTGATCCATCAGGTCAAGATGGAACTACATCATCAACTCTTCCACCAAATATTGGTAGCATTCACAATACCTCTGCCACTGGAAGGTCAAGTTGAGATTGTCATTGATTTAAATCAAAATGTATCAAATGAGGATGGCAATACTGTAGAAGATGTTCTAAGGGATACCTTGGGCCCGGTTAGCCATAACGAGATAATTGAATTGGATAAGGATGATGATGTTGGTAGCAAGAAAAGAAGAAGCAAATAAAAAATGGGGTGCGAGTAGGAAATGGCAAGGAATTTTCAACTTGGTTGGTTGTCAAAGTACCCATTCATGATACCATTGGGGATTGACAATGCAAATGATGTTGAAAAGGAAACATTGGCCAAATGTACAATTTGTAGTTGGAAATGTGGAAGATCCAAGACATTGCAACTAAAGATTGACACTATAGAAAAGCATATCGGTAACGTTTATGAAAAAAAAAAAGACGGAAAGGAACAATCAGTTGTACAATGGAAATCAAAGGAAGAATGTCTTCTATGTTAGTATGTCATGGATTATTAAGAGTTACGAGAAAATAATGTCTAACATTGCCGTGTACATGTGCGTTTGAGGTTCAATTCCGCAATGAAGCCAACAAATATGTCAAAAAAATGTTCGATGATCGGGTTGTTTTTCATATTTTCTAGAGGGCATCCCCATGTGACGTAGACCAAATCTGCACGAAGTTTATTATTATCTTTTTTGAATGTTCCTCACTATCCCTTCTCACATTGTTCAATAAATGCTGGATGGGAATGGGAAAACTGTATTGTTGCAGTTGAAAAGGAAGATTTAAAGGAGAAAGTAAAAGAGTCGAATTTCATTGCATTATCTTTAGATGAAGTTACTATAGTAGACAATGCTTCTTGGGTTTGTATGCATTTGTATACTGTAGAATGACATGTTCGACAAGCTCATCTTCTTTGTGTTCATAAAATGAAGGACAGTTCAACATTGCAAAATATATTTGAACTAGTCAATAAATCTTTGAATGAAATTGCAGGTATGGATGAGTTGACAATTACCAAAAAGTTGGTGTGTGTAGGAGTTGATGGAGTTGCAGTGATACAAGGTCAAAGGATTGGTGTTTGCACAAAGTTACAAACTACTTGTGCACCATACATGCTTGGCATTCATTGCATGGCCCACAAAATGAATTTAGCATTCAAAATTGTAAGCAAGTTTCCTACAGTATCAAAAGTTGAAAATCTAGTCCGTGAGATCCAAGCATACTTTTGCAGAAGTCCCAAATGTTTCACAGAATTTCAAAATTTTGCTGAGGGAATAACACTAGAAAACAAGCTTCTCAAGGATGTCGATACCAGATGGATCTCTCTGCATGGACCAACATAATGAGTTCTTTCAGAATATCAATCCTTGATTGGAGTGATGTACGAGCATCACAACACATTAAAAAAAACTCCTAACCTCTTACATAGGTTAAGCAATATAGAGACACTCTTGACTTTAGCTAGTCTTCTCCCCATGTTGGATGAGATGAAAAATCTTGTGAAGAAAGCCCAAGACAAAACTATGTATACACGAACATGTCAACTCATGTCGTTTATGTTTCTTGGTCAGCCGACTATCTTTTATCTAGATCTTAACACAAGATGGCCCAAATTATTTCATGTGGCAAAAAATTACTGATTTGAATAATCCTGATAAATATTTATAGTTTAATGCAAGCAGGCACTTATGTATCCGTGTACGTGGATATGAGATACCAATGTACGATTATAAGATAGCCAGACACTCTAGCAAAGAAGTAGCTATTAAGGAGGAATATTTTAAAGGCATTGTTAAATATGTTGGTGATAATTTGAAGGAAATTGAAAAATATCTTTCCTCAGAGATACATGAAAGATTCCCTTGACATGAAATACTTGAAGCCATGGGTATTGTGTATCCTCAATTTTGGGCAAACCGAGAGTTCACCCAAAATATTTTCATGAACAAGTAAAAATATTGATCAGACAATTTTCAGAAAGTGTAACATATGATGAGCAAAAAATATAAGGAATTTTAAATGAAGCTAAGCTTAGGAAACAATCTAGGAGTTTTGCAATAACTATGAGGGACCAGCATAAATCCATGGGCAAGGAAAAGGCCTTTGAACCGGGATCAATAAAAAAGGTTTGGACAAACTTAGGTCAGAGTGAAATATTGCATGGTTTGATATCAAAATATTTCAAACTTGTTGAATTATGTCAAACAATGATATTGGGGTTGGTGGAGGATGAGAGAGTTTTTAGTACATTGGGTTTTTAGAAATCAAAGTTAAGAAACAAACTAGACAAGAATTTGGAAAATTGCTTTAGGTTGAAAAGAATTGCGTATAATGTCTTTAATTTTCCTTTTGAAAGAGAACTCACAATCTGGAGGTCCACATGTGAAAGAAGAAGGATCGGGTTGTGAAACACTCCATTTCCAAACGCTGGTACTGGTGGCAGTGGGACTGGGACAAATGACATTGACAATGATACAAATCACACAATGAATGTTGAATTTGAGACACAGACTGAAGAAAATAAAGAGCAGACTTAGAATCAAATTCAAGATGACTCTTTTACTTTATCTGATGATGAATGTCAGTTTGAGGACCCTGACTTTGTTTGGGAAATGGAAGAGAATTAGTAGCTTTTAGGTATTTATAATTATACTACATTTCATGGATCAGTTTCCATTGTTCTATACTGTAATTGAAGATATTTAATATTGCATTCAATGAAATTGTGAATCATTGCACTTCATGATATATATATTTTTTGATCGGTAATAATATTTTTTGCTTTATTGATAAAAAAGTCATATTGCATCATTTTCTAAACTTTTATGAATAACCATCTATCCTCCAGATAGTATACTACTTTACCCTAATTTCTCAAAAATTATAGTTTATCTGCAATGACTTCACTACCAGCCCTTAATAGCTACATCAAAATCACAATTTCACTCAAAATTACATTTATCGCCTTTTTCAAATACCTACTAACTACCTTGCAAACCAAAAAACATCTTCCCTTCATTGCCCACAATTTTAGCAAACCCTCAAAAACTAACTACAAACAACCAAAAACTCACAATGCCTAACAAAGGATTAAATTACTGTAAAGCTCTAGACAAGCTACTCGCCACAGATTCCATGGTGGCCCCATTCATCTTCCTCTTCCTCCACAGTCGCTGCTCATTCTTCTCCAAATGCTCTGCTTCAGCCTTTTCCTTCATGATTACCGCCTCAACCTCTATTAATTCCATAATCAATTTCAGAGCTTCCAACCTGCGTGTTGCTCCCTCTCTCCATTTGGCTTTACGTTTTCATTCTGGCCATTTCACAAAGGGTACACATTTCTTTGTTTCTTCTTCCTCGTCACTGTCAGTGCCCTCACTGATATCCTTTCCTATACTCGGAGTCACCCATTCCAATATTGAGTCCATGTCCTCAAGATAATCCTCATGCACCAGTGTCTTCATCACCTTTTTCACAACTTCAATCGGCTCTCCCAAATCTAAACCCCAAGCCATAATCAGCGAATATATGTCCATGTTCGTTCAATATCTGTTCTTGAGGTCACCAAATCCTTTTCCCAGAATTAGTTACACTGCCTGCATGAATTGCTCATCACTGTAAAAGAAACAACCCATCTATCTCTTGGTTGATGCTCCTCCATAAAAAAGTGAGAGTTGTTTCCTCATTGTAAGCGTGAAACCAACCTCCATCACTACTGCAGCTACAAAGCCACCACCTCATTTTCACTATTTTCACACCAATTATTTGGCACAGAAGAGAAGTAGCAAGAAAGTATTTCCTCCAAAGATTAATAACTTAATTCACATTCCTTGCCATAAATGCTACATGTACGATCAATGCCGCCACCCAACTCCACACACTTCTCCATTCACTTCGATTATTAGAAGGCGTTCAACTACTCCTTCATTTATTATATTATAATTGCACTTCATGAATCATATTCCAAAGTCCAAACTGTAGTTGATGATATTTTATGTTGTATTCCATGAAATTGTGATATTTTATATTTTATATTGTATTCCATGGTATTGAATTTGATATGTGATTCTGCATCATTTTTAAAGAACAACACTTATCACACTATTTGTAAATTCCTATTACATTTCTATTAACACAATCTTCGATAAATAACTAAAATGAATATTATTAATCCATTCCTTGAACAAAAGCTAACATTTCAACATCCGTAACTTATAAGTTATAAGCTAACAGAAGCTAACAGTTCAACATAAATAACTTACAAAGTCTTTAAGGCATCTATACAACTTAAACAATAAAAGTTTAAACTAGAAAGCAGAGAAATTTAGGCTTCGTTTAACCAGAAAGCAAATAAAGGTGTAGCTTTTAACCTGAAAGCTTTGAAAGGCATGCCAATATGAAATATCAAACTATAAACTAAAGCATAAAGACTTGAATCACTTCAGAACTAATAAATTTCTTTAACTGAACTCAACCATTGCCATAAACATTCATTCAAAGATAAACATCCTATAGCAATGCAATCTATTAAACATCCAAAACACCAACACAGATAACTGTTGGAAAGATATTCAGAATAAATACATACACCACAACACAAAGATTATGTCTACATGAACTTCACCATATGAGTTTCTATATTGAAAGATAACTGTAAAACAAACTTGAAAGCATAAAAGAGTTTTTTCTCTAATGAGGAAAATCAAAGTTTTTTCCAAAAGATTCTAACTGCATCGGCCAAACCCATAATACATATAATTGAACATCAACACATTATTGAAGTTTGAATTTGAGATTTTAAATTGATTATCACATGAAGGAATACACCGAGGCATTAGAAATGCAAAATATTTCTCAAAGACAACTCTGCATAGAGCTGAGTTGGAACTTGGAAACTCATATTATCAAAAATTAAATCACTAGATCACCTTTTCTAGCAACTTCCACTCTTCAAGTGTTGGAATTGTCATTTGTTCTAACTAATGTTGTTTGACTTGAATATTTGTTAACAATTCATGATTCAAATTGAAACTTATCTTGGATTCTTCAGTCAATTTTGCATTTAGGGTTAGCAATGGTTTGATGGAATCCAAATATTTCACCACATCTGGGTTATGAGGAAACTGGTCCAAATCAATCTTCCTTGCATCCCCCATCTTCTTTCTGAAATCATTCTTTCTAATGAATCACTCATTTGTGTCAAAAGCCTCTGGCAAACCAAGCTATGTGAAGTTCCTTACCTTTTCATCCACCTTCTTCATCTTTTCTGCAACCAAATGCAAATATTCCTTTGTTTCATGCATTCTCAAACACTTTTCAATGACAGATGACAACGTCAAGCCGATTAGTAATCCCTTTTGATTTCAAAACATTGCCATTGGCTTTGTCGACTGTTTGTTGAATTTGATTTGATTAGTAATCCCTTTTGATTTCAAAACATTGTCATTGTCATTGTCTGCCTCTCTATGAGTTCTCTTTGTCTCTCTGTTGTCCCTTTCGTTACTTGTGCCCATGATTTTGTCTCTTCCAGTTGTTCCTTCAGCTTAGCTTCCTTAATTTCTATGCTTGCTATTGCTGATTGGAACTCCTCTCTAGCAGTGGGTTGCTCCTTTCCTCCACTTCTATTGTAGAATTTCCCTCTTTGATCTGCTTTATCTCCTGCTTCATGGTTGATATTTCTTGCTGACCTATTTTCAGATTGGTTTGAAGTTTGACTATCTCCTCCTTAAAAAACTTGTTTTCTTGAGAGAGTTTGTGATTGGTATCCATGATCTCTTGCCATTTGTTGTACTTGCCCTATCCTACGACTTCTAAACCTTCAAGTCTCTTCTTTAGCTCCATTAATTTATTCGCATACAAGTCTAAAGACCAGGTTAAAGGAGTTGAGTTAGGACTATATTGGTTCGCCTGATTTTCACCTTCCACATCCCCCTCTGTTGCTACTTCTTCCTGCTTCACTCTCTCAGCATCGTTAGACTGTTGATTCTGCAAATATATCTTTCCAACTTCATTTTCCAAGTTTTCCACTTGACTTTCCAAATTTTCAACTTGAGTTTCCAAATTTTCACAATTTTCTAGTAATTCTATCACTAGTTTTGCTTGCTCTTGTTTAGTTTCAGATTGTAACATCCATCCACTTAATACTCAAGTAATCTCAAGAATTTACTAGAAGGTAAATAAACTTAGTAAACATGAGAGAGATTTTTTTTTTTTTTTTTAAAACATTTATATTAGCACAAAAATAAAGTACAACAGTACAACTTTTCTAGATAATTTCAAACTAGAATTTGCATGTAATCATAACTAGAATCAAGATAATTCCTTACAATATTCATTTATTCACATAAGATACACTTAGCATAAAGATTAGTTTTACCTCATAGGTTTTGACTGTCGTAAGCCAAAACATGGAATTCACTGCATCTGGAATGTTGATCTCTATCTTCACAAGCCTCAGAGAGTCTACTGCTACAGAGGGAGAGCATCATCCGAGTGCTTTTCCTCCAACCACGGACTCAAGTGGTCCCCCGTGCACTTCCTAACTGGAAGTGACCCGGCCCTTCTCGAAGAGTATAGATATAAGGAACTGCCAAGTTTCACCATCTGAGTCCTAGTGCTGTGTACTACAAAACTCAATCGACCATACAACTCTAGATCCCTTCTAGCTAAGTATGATCATTCTGATTGGTCGTTCCATCTAGACACACACCTCTGACTCATCTTAGAAACTATCTCATCATATAGTTTTTCTTACTTTATTTGGTACTCTAGACTCAACTAGTCATTAAAGAAAATCCATTCTAGCCAATCTGACTTCGAACTAATCCTTAATCTAGGATATTCATTCAATGTAATGATTTAGGTATTTCAACCCTTTTAAGAGTCCCTTATTGCATCCTTGCAATATCTAGGGTTTATGACTTCCTGTCATTTTACTCTCAAGATTCAATACCCGACATCTTGATGCGTTAAAACGAGTTTCGACATTATCGTAGAATCTCTTAAGGTATTATAAAGACTTCTTGTCTTGATCTATGGTTTTCTTCGACCTTTCACTATCAATCAATATATAAGTTCAATTTCATATCCGACATAAGAGTTATAGAGGTTCTATATCCTCCTTGTTTCAATACTAGGGTTTAGCTTCTCTAACCCATGGAAAAATCAAACATCCTTGTTTTCCAAAGGTAATAAAATAAGTGTAACAAAACATAAGAACAAAACACAAGTTCTAGTCTTTCCTAGACTACTAGGCATTGTTGAGTTCACACTTTACGTACATTATTAAACATAGTATTCAGGGTATCCCCTCACCAATATAGTATTTAAAAGAATACTATTCTTTCCAAACAATAGCCTTGATCTAAGTCCTCCTATCAACCCTTTAGGGTTTGATATATAAAACATAATAATCTGTTTCGACCCTTTGGTCTACTTGTGACAATTGAATTCCAACATAAGTTAGGTTTTAGTCCCTCATGCACTTCCATATAATCTTGTTAACTTGGGATAAACACAATTGTAGACCAACCAGTCCCATGTTACAATAAATTGCACACATAAGTGCTTACTCACTGAGTTTGTAATTTAACTGGTTTAGATAAAAGATTTATACGTTGAATTCCTCATTACACCTTTGTAACATCTGGGGTCTAAGCTATTTCCTCTATTCCAATCTCTAGATGGGTTTCACTTTCTCATCTATTCTTAGATTTCTTAACAATATTGATGATATTATGCCATCGTCATGATGTACAACGGCCATAAAGGAGAATTTTGGCATTATGTCATCCAAGCTTGGTCATAGTAACATTTAATCCAATAGGGGTTACTCCCTCTTACACAAGTCTTCAAATACCAAATCTCATAAGAAAATTATGGTTCCATGATACATACATACATATATATATACATATATATATATATATACACATATAGATGTATATATACACATATAGATGTATTATCGCCTGGGTGATTCTCTGACCTTCTCGATCATATTATAGTGTAAAGGAAACATAAACTAACCCCCATGCTAAGGAGTATATCCCATGAAGAATATCCATCATTCTTCAGGATAATTTATCATGACTCATAAAGAGGTCTAGCTTAAATGTTCTCAATGAGATGCATCTCTTTTGATTTGAAGTAGTGAACAAGAATACAAAGAGTAACTAATATAATGATCTGGTTAAGCATTCTAATAATGGTCTTGCACTCATCTACCAACTCATATGGTTACAACAACCTAATGTAAGGCTTGAATAATAATAAGGAAACTATGGTTCCAATTTCGCTCAAGGATGATTTCTGAAATTTACAATTCTATTCACAATCATTCCCATACCACTGCAACTTTCCATTGAGAAGGAAGAGAGACAATTTCTTTAAATTAAAAGAAGGAAGACTCTCTAATTTAAAATGATAGATTTAATCTTTTACTCTGCTATTTCAAGAAAAGAGAGAGAGTTTTAAAGCATGACCTGCTCAACTTCGACTGCACCTTCCAGAGTGTTGTACCATCCTTTGGCTCATCTTAGAGCAAGTGATAGATGGAATAGAACATTGCTCTCTGAATTCTCCCCGTAAGGAGGAAAACCATATTCCTATTTATAGTCAAGGAGCCATAATATCCGCAGTATTCTCATGCACAAGGTGAAGATGGAAGCATCTATAGTTATCAATCGCCAGTCTTGAGGTGTGGTGGACTGCCAAGTGCAATCGTTGTCCATGCATATTTGGCTCGGTTTTCCATCGAAATGGTGTTGAAGGAATGAAGGTCTGCAGATTTCTCCTGTTGGGAGTGGCGTTGAAATGTTATATCTTCCAAAAACGAAAGACCTGTCCTCATCCTTATCCCCGCTATTCTCTTCTCCCTCACAAGTATATCTCTGTCCCTTTCTCCTCTTCTTCCTAAACGGTTACAAAAGCGCTGAGGATTAGAGCAAGAAACGGTTATAGAAACCGATTACCACTTAGCAAGTCACGATTACTCCCAACTTCAGCTTACACCGTATTTTGTGAAACATTTATCATTTAAAAGCATTAAAATAAATATTAAAAGAACTTCTACCGCCTTCAAAATGTTACGCCCTGATTAGACAAGTTCCCATTGGCATTATAACAAGCAACATTTAACATAACTGTCGCTCAAAAGCATATGCTCCTTGTTTCTAAGGGTCGAGCAATCCCGTTTAACAAAGAACACATTCTTCAAACCAACAAAACACTCCACGACTATATTAGCCGACCCAAATATTATAATTTATATATAAAGATAATAACCAACTAGAAGGAAGAACTCTTGCAAGCAATACGACGTTGGTTAAAATGTCATGGCGTGGCATCTGTTCCATATCAAAATTATCGCATAACAATGTTATCAAATAACGTGAATATAGGCATGAATAAGCATATGCATATTTTCTCATATATATATATTTTATATATATAGGAATAGAACTAATAACCCTAGAATGACCACACATGACAAAATGGGTAGTAAGATAGGCTAACTCATGTTGGCTTACCTCTAAGCATGGAAGAACATCCTTTAGACTTATTAGGTTTACCAAACAATACTTGACCGACATTAGCTCAGATGACGACAACTTGTTATTTTCCTTGCATCTATATCCTTCTCTCTGATGATGCTCTCCCTCCCTTTCTCGAAGGGCAAAAACCTATTTCCTGAATGCAACTTGCAATCAACAACACAAGATTAGTGTTTCAGTAATCATTTTCATAATCCTCATGAGATCATCACATCTTGATGACGTTTAAACACATGTCAAATTTTAGTCAAATAAACATGACTCATGAAAACATTGATTTTTCTAGCCATTTTAACTAGATGTCAAATCATTGAAACATGCATAATCATCTACTAATTACTTCAAAGTAAAAAGTAAAACATAGTTAAAGTTAGGGATGTAACACAGATGTGACGATTGTCAGATTGAAACTTATACCTTTTGGAAGGATAGCAATAAATTTATTGTGCCCTAACCATCTTAGTTTTCTAACTATTTTGGCCTGCCTACATTGCAAGATCCTCTTGTATTGCTTGGCATTTACAAATGTCAATCCCTCTCTAACTTGTGTGCAGGCCTGATGCTCCACAAGAGGAATCACTGAGAAAGTACGGTGCTAGCATTTTGGTTTGAGATATTATTCCTTGTTTCATTTTATTCCCTCTCTCAATATTTTCCCCAAGTTCTTTCACCAAACCAGTCCATGTGTCATCTTTGCATTTTGAGATCTCCATTGATAGACCCACCACTGATATTGATGTTTCTGTCCTTGATTTCAGTGTTTAAGTTTAAAATTGGACCCACACTCCATAGTTTTCAGGTAGTTGTTTTGCGTTGAAAATGAGAGTTTGGAAGTATTTTAAAAAAAGACAACAGAGAAAAAACCTATCTGGTAAACAAAACCACCAGTGAAAAGAGATTGAAGGAGGTGGGGCACACCTGTTCCCAATGTCGAGAAGCCTGCTGCTGAAAAGGCCAAAAAGGCCAAAAGGCCAAAACCCAGGGCCCACCACGGATCCAATGCCCACTGTAAGCAGAGATCCCTAAATGCCAGAAGCGGAAGACGCCAGAAAGAAATGCCTCGATGCCCACTGTCTGAAACGATCCACGCCTGGTTTCCACGCCTGGTTTCCTGGTTGATTATCGTGTGATGGGGATTTCCTGGTTTCCACGCCTGGTTTCCTGGTTCGCACGCCTGGTTTCCTGGTTTCCTGGTTTCTCTTCCACAATATTCCTGGATACGTCGCGGCGGCAGTCGGGCAGAGCGGGCAGTCTCTTCCACAATATTGAGATTGACGGAGCAGTTAATAAACTGGTGCAAAGAAGACGAAAAGATTGAGAAGTCTGTGTATCGATCTTGAATGTATGGCGAGAACAAAAAATGGCGACGATAAAATCAACGGTGATCGATCTTTCAATCGTTTTGCACGGCTTTTGGACGCCCTTTTTTTAATTGGAACAGGCAAAAAATCAAATATAATAATACGGAGAACTGTCCCGACGAAAGAAATAGTGTCTGTCACTGACATTGCGTAGCCTCAACATTAATGAATTTGCATTTATTGGTAACAACGAACTTTGCATATTGCAGTTCAAGGCCATGTAAAATGTGAAAAGATCGAACTCGGGGTAAAAGGACCGGCGGTAAAATGAACGTGCCTGATCAGTTTAATCATCTCCCACGTCTATACAAAATAACGGGCCGTTGATTTTAACATTTAGAGAATGTAATTCAAATTGTCACTAATAACAATCTAACCAAATTTGTATAATTTTCTATGATAATTATTTAGTAGAGTCATCCCACCATTTTTTTGGAGTCATCGTTCTACCCATTGCATCGATTTAGTTCTTGACTACAATGGGAAGATTATATGGGTCAAAATTTTGGTTAAAGATGTAAGAATTAATGCAAAAATTATCTATAATCATATTTGGGTGCTTAGCTTGATGAATGAGTAAAACTAAGGAAAGTGCATTATTTTATTGAAGATCACAATTATCCACAAAGTTTATCACATTAAAAATCATCATCGAGGCACCACCTTCTCTCAAATGAAAGTTTATAATAAATTAGAGGTTGTTCAAACTATCCATTATTCAAGAAAATATAAGGGCAAAAGGTCGTGGGTATATTCTTTGATGATGTGTTAGCATAGATGTAGAACTAATGCTCAAGGAAACTTATAAATTTATCATTTATGAGTTTTTAATTTTCTATTTTTTTAATAAAAAAATTTAGGTGATGGAGAAGCCTTTAGAAATAGTTTTTGTTTGGTTGATGGAGATAAAATGCTTATATTTTATCTCAAATGAGGCCATGGATAAGGGTGAGGAAGTTATATTGCATTATTTTTGTGAAAATAAGAGAAAACATGAGGCCATTTGGAAAAGTATTAATTATAGAAACACCAATTAACTCCACTAACTGATAAATTATATGAGATATTACTTAAATTCTCATTCAATTCTTTGATTCTTTTGTGATTGATCAAGAGGTTATAGTAGGCTACACCACATGTATAAAAGAGATGATACCTACAAAAATCCTTAAAACCCAAATTCTAGATGAGTTGCAAGTGTGCATGGCTACATGAGGGATGCCCTTTTAATCATCTTTATACATTCAATGGAGGAAAATACAACAATAATGTAAAAAACATTTGATACCTTCAATCAAACACTTCCTTGATAAATTCAAGTTTAAATTATATTGTAATGTTTAGTTAATACTTCAATTTTTTTAAATTTCTTATTTGTAGATTTATGATGGGAGGTTTATGACACTTGAGAACTAAAGCTTCAAAACTATCATATATATGTTTTGTGTGAACTTTGTAGTGATTTTAGGTGTGAACACAATGAAAGCTTTCTTGAGAAAACTTACACCAAAAATACAAATAGGTTGACTAAAGAGTGCCTCAATGACCTAATGTTTGTCTAATAAAATATTCACCTTCTCACCAAAATTGTGAAGGGGAGAAAGAGTCACGATTCCATTTGTTTGGGTATTAGACTGCTCAGAATATATAAATAAAATATATAGATAAAAAACAAATATAATAAACACATAAAATAAGATTTTCAAGATTATATCAACTTATATTAAAAAATATTTGAATTAAATACTAAAGTATCTCAAAATAAACATAAAATAAATAAAAAATAAACAATTTTATCCTCTACCTATAATTATTAACAGTTAGAAATTATATTTGACTATTCAAATCTCGTATTTTAGGTACAAAACATATACATGGAGTACATACATGTCGGAATGCTTTAGAGAAAATTTAAAAGTTCACTAAAGCTGCAGAGTCAGTCCAGGAAGCTGTATGGAATGTATGTACATTATATCTGACAGAACAGTATATCTTAAAATAGTAGCATAACATTAATATCATTTCTTCGAAATCCTTCTCCAATGAATTTAAAAACAAAAATTGTGTCCTCCAAAGCCAACCTGGAATTTGACAGTCACCCCTTCTTATCATATTGGTTTGATCATCAAAATAAAAATATTCAGAATTTTATGTAAAATATTTCATATTAAAGTATTTTTATGAATTATATATATATAATAAAGTATTATAAATAATTTAATTATTATTTTAAAATATATTATCATATATAGTTTAAATTAACTAAGTATTTTTAGATAAGAAACATACTTTTTAAAATGTTAATAAATAATAAAAAATAATAGTCTAATATAAATTCAAAATTTATTTGTTTAATATTTTATATATATTAAAAAATGTAAAATTAAGAAATAATAATAATTATAAGTAATAAATTATTGTTACATTAAGTTTCTAAATTCATATTAAAAAATTATTTAAGATAATTTTGTTAAAAATATTTTAAAAATTAAAAACAATAATAGCATTTGTATTTAAAAGAGGTTCAAAATTATGTATGTTAATATGCAATTTTTATGATGGTTTAATTATTCAAATTCCTTACATTTAACCATAATATAAATTGTCAAAAAATGTTGAATTTATGAAGAAATTTATAGAAAATATTCTATATTAAAATATCTTTATCAATTTTATTAATTATACATAATAAATATAAAACAATATGCATTTCTACATTTAATAAAGTAATGCAAATAAACAAGTAGAAGATGGACGTGTCTCTCTTTACTTGACCATCACAAAACCCCAACTTTAAAGTATATTAGAATAGAAAACACAATTGAAAATAAAAATAAAAAAATCTCTAGTTTTACAATGGTTATATAACTATCATGCTCACTAGATGATGTTTCTTTAAAAAGAATTGAAAATCCTTATTTATTCATAAAGATATTTTAGGAATGCAAAATTATAAAAACAATGATAATTATTGGTATTAAATGCAAAAATGTTAATTTACTATTACAATTCATAGTAAGTTTCTAAATTCATATTAAAAAATATTCAAGACAATCTTATTTAAAATATACTAAATATTAAAAACAACTATATTCTATCTTTGAAATGATTCTAAATTAATATGTATTTTTTTAATAAATATTATAAAATGAGATATATTAATATTATTAATAAATATAATAATATTTTTTTTAGAGTTTAATATAGCAAGTCAAATTATAGGGTCTAATAATTTTTAAAGCTGTCAAATCAATATTTATCTGGTAGTTATGTGATAAGTGAGATTTTGGATACTTTTATCTTTCAAAATATTCTAAATTAATACTTTTTTATAATAAACTTATGGAACAGGGCTTAGTTCGATTGATTAAAAACATTTGATGTAGACAAATGATCCAATCCCCATCCCCATGATACCATACCAGATACCAGAAAGAAATTAGATATGTCTAGATCAAATTGGCTTTGTGTTAGTTTAGATTACTGCATGAAAATGGTAAATATCATTCTAAATATGCTAAACTATACAACTGACACCTTACAAGGACAATAAAATAACATTTCTCTCTCAATAGATGGCAGCGAAGGGTTTGGTTCCACATACTGTCATATACAACACATTATTTTGCATCGTCACAAAAAAATATGACCTGGAAAAATAAATTTAAATGTTGTGCTCCAGATCCTATTAAAGTTCAGATACTTTGTAACATGATCTTTTCAATTGGCCAAATAGGAAAAACTAAGTTTTTGTAACAGTGTTGTGCTACAGATTCTCTATCGTTAGAACATGCCTCTTCTATCTTTCAATAATAATGAAAATTCTTCCGGATTGAATGTTTTTGATTTAGATTGTGTTTGTAATTTTTTCCGTAATTCATTATATCAGAGAGCATAAAGAGTAAAATCCATCAGGATAATTTTGCTTATTGACAATGAAGGGGTGACTGAGAAGCTGAGAGGCAGTCCCTCTCCTCCTAACGTCCTTTTGTAGGCAGCATTGAATGAAATCGTGAAACTCTGGCGAAGCAGCAGGAGGCAAAGTGGGTGGATCTTGGAAACAAATAGTAAACATGAGTGTAGCCAAATCTGGGTTCTGGTCTAGTGGTGGTAGAAAGGGATGATGGCCCACATAGCATTCCATCAATGTTACTCCCAAACTCCAAATATCTCCTCCATAGTAATAATCATCATAAACTCCATCATAGACGTAGGGATTTAGTCTCTCGGGGCTCATATAAGCGTACGTTCCCTCAGATGAATTGTAGTTGTCGTGTGCAAGCTCAAGGTCTGATACAATTCTGCTCACCCCAAAGTCGGCAATCTTGATTTGATGTGGATTTGTGTTAATCAAAAGATTGGAGGGCTTGATATCTCTGTGCACAATCTTTTCACTCTCCAGGTATTTCAATCCTTCTAACACCTGCCCAGCAACTTCAGCCAGGAAGGGCTCTGGGAGGCTTTTCTTGAGCTTTAGTAAGCTGTGGAGAGAGCCTCCGTCCATGTATTCCAGCAGAAAACTGACGCTCCCGTCTTCTTCAAACACATCCTTGAACTGTACAATCCAAGGGGAATTGATCTTCTTCAGTATCTCCACTTCTCTCAAAATCCTTTTCCTACAAGGGGTTTGACTATCAAGGCGAACGACTTTGAGAGCATAATAGAAGCAGGATTTGCGGTGCAGTACTCTGTACACACTGCCCTCGCTGCCACGACCGAGAAGTTCCACTCTTTCCACATCGCAGAGGACTTGACTACTGTCTTGCAGAGGAGTTGGCAATGGCAGGTGTCTCCCGGGAATCGAGATTGGGGCTGGAGGCTTCAATTGCAACCGTTTCTGCCTAAGCATCTCTATTCTATTGCACTACTCCCTCCGTCAACTTTCAACTAAAAAGATACAACGATTGGGAATACTTTCTTCGGTTAAGAGATATGGTTCTAAACCTCAAAGCAATGGTATGGATCACTAAAGCGAGGTTATATAGAGACAGCGGACAAGATCTGCCACTCACAGACTTCTTGTTAATTACCCAGGTTCGACGGTGAAATTCATCGTTGAATAGCTAGTAGCCGGGTTCCTGGTTGTTAAAGTTAGTGAGAATTCTTACCCCTCTCCTTCCTTGGAGATACTCGAAAGTACCTCTCTGCTTCGTCTGACGTGGTTATGCGCCGTGAGGGGCAAACCAAATCCTTGTGTGCTTGAAGTCCACACCTTTTCTCTCTCTGTTCGCCCATGTTGCACACGCGCTGAATTTATGACCCTGCTTTTCACATTGTTCACCTACCTTTGTAGTTATTTGGAAGGCTGTAAATTGGTAGTCAATGCTCTAACAAAATGATCCACGTATTACTTAAACCTTATTGTTGAAGACTCGAACCTAGGCTATATAGGACTTCTCTCCATCTAAATTATCTATATTTTACTAGCACTTTATCTACAGGAGGTTTAAGGGAAATGTCAAGAGGAAATTAAAGAAAAATATCTCTCTAAAGACTATGCATTGTATACTATAAGTAGGTATATTTCTTTTTTATGGATTTTGTTAATACAATGTAATCTCGAACAATTTGTATCAACTTTGCAATAGTCAAAGTTACATAAGAGCATCTATTTGTCTTTTTTGAAGCTCTTCTTTTCAAATTGAAACACAATGTTGATTAGAGTGCTTTGAACAATTACTAGGGGAGGGGGGCCCATAGTAGGTCAAAGACCAATAGTAGGGATAGAAGTAGCTCTTAGTGGGCCCCACCGTGGAGCACCTTAATATCCAATTGCAAAACACTTTTTCCCATAAATTACATAATCTGACAAATCATGTGATGCCACATCAGCGAAACATATTCGCATGACTTAGTGCCCTACTATTGGATTGTATGTGGTTTTTGATCTTTTTTGGACACCACAACAAAAAGCATGTTGATGTGGCATCATATTTGATGATGTGACCCTAAAAATAATTTTTTTAAGTAGGTAAGTAGCCAAATAAATTGTTGTACAAAATTGAGACTGATATGAAATTATATAGTATGAAATTTAAAAACCCAGACTTAGGGTGCCCTATTGTGGGACCCTCTACCCTATCAAGTGTGCATAAGTCAAAGTAAATTTTAGCTTATTGTTACACTTAATTTCTTTAACATTGTTAATTTTAACCACACTTTTCTTTTTTGTATTGCTAATTTTAAATATTTACATAAATGAGCTATAAAATAAAATAAAGCTTAACTTAAATATTAAAAAAAGTGAATACAAACATTTTAATTTCCTAATTTTGATTGAATAACTACAAAACATAGAATAACACATACAAACAATAAATAAACACAAATAATTTAATTTTTGTAACAATAATATTGTGTTAATAAAATATAATAAGTAATAATAAAAGTTTCAATTTTAAGTGATGAATTTGTTAGTCCCCTTTAAGGTGGGAGACTAATGTTTTCAGTGCGCTCATGCCTATTAATGCATTCTTCAGAAATTGTGCTACTAATGTTTATTAGTCCCTATGCTAATTTTTTTGGGATTATTTTATTAATAGGGAATTTTGGCCTTTTTTTTGCAATTTTCTCATTTGTTTTGATTAGAGGTAAAAGACGGGTTTTGAAGGGGCCCAGAATACTTTACAAAAATAAAAGCTAAAACATAAAGGGAACAACATTAAACAACCATCAGCCCAATGTCAGCAAACCACTAGCCAAAAAATAGCCAGAAACTGGAAAACGCCACTACATATTGTTCAAAATTTCAATAGCTTCCATTTCACTAGCAACAAGCTTTTGTCCCTTAACCCCAATATCAGAGACCTCAATACTTTAGGCCCCAACCTAATTTTTCAATCTATTTCTAGTCCTAACCCTAGGCCCACTAGTTTTTACCTCACAACTCAAAACAAAACCTTTAGCAACACTCTTAACAATAACATAATCCTCCACCATCAGCTTATCCTCAACAGCCATTACATCAGTAGACAAAATTTCCTTTCTCTTTTTAGGGGAGAAATCCATCACAAAGTTCGACATAGTCAAGACTTTAGGGGCTTCTCCACTCTTTATAACAACATTCCAAATTTTATCAATTTTCTCCTCAAGGGATAACATTCTTCCCTCCATACTCTGTTTCAGATTGATGGTTTCCTCTGCCATAGTATTAGCAACAGTATTAAGACCAGCCATTAAATTATCAATTTGGATTTGGATCGAAGGGTCCTCAACCTTGCTAGCAATACTTCTAATATGAACATTGGTCATATTGATCTCATGAAAGAGTCATTTAAACAATTTAAAAAGCATAATGACACTATCATGGGTCGATCCCAACACATTAGAAAGATCCTCCCTATCAAAATTTACAATGCGATTTCCCACAACAACATCCTATTCAAAAGAACTTTCATGAACCTTATCATTAGAAGCATCCTTACTTTCACCAACAGGGATAGGAGACTTCATCCTATGAATGGAATTGGAAATTTGTTCTATAGTAGCCTTCCTCTTTTGAATCCTATCTGCATTCACTTTATTAGTTCCCACAGCCTATTCACCACGCACAACTCTAACCTTCTCCTGCTTCGGCAACCCTATGACAGCGCTCAGAACATCCTCAACATGGAAGCCACCAGCCAGAGAGACGGAAATCCTTCTCCAGGATTTGACCATCTTTCAAAACCGTTCTCTTTCGACTTCCCTCCTCAAGTTCCTGCACAACTCTAGATGCAGGGGGAGGAGAAGAAG
>VDFB02169791.1:0-31406 GCA_007258455.2 Sequoia sempervirens | reverse complement strand
TAAAATGGAAGAAAGTTTTATTTGGGGGGGGGTTATTTTGGGGAAAAAGAAGAATTTTTTCTGTTTTTGGAAGGAGAAGGGAAAACCAAAGTTTCGGAGTAGTGTTGCTAAAGTTCCAGAGCAGTGCAAAAGTTCTGGAGCAGTGCAGCCAAAGTTTCGGAGCAGTGCAGAAGTTCTAGAGCAGTGTTGCCAAAGTTTCAGAGCAGTGCTGCTAAAGTTCCAGAGCAGTGTACAAAGTTCCAGAGTAGAGGTTCTAGAGTAGTGCAGAAGGTTCCAGAGCAGATGGTTCCGGAGTAGGAAGTTCCGAAGCAGAGGTTCTGTAGCTGGAAGTTTCGTAGCTAGGAGTTTCGTAGCTGGAACTTCTGTAGCTAGAAGTTCCATAGCTGGAAGTTCTGGAGTAGGAAGTTCAGGAGCAAGTTTCAGGAGCTATTATGTTTGCTCCTGTTTGGATTTTATCTGGAGGGTGAATTATTCCACTCCTTTGGGTTGCGTTCGGCCATGCTTGGCCATGTAAGTTGTCGGTATATCGTTTTTGCAATTGCTTTGTGTGCAAGTTATTCTTTATGTTTTGAATATTTTTTATCTTGTCTTCTTTTGGCTCTTACCCTTCGGGGTTGCGTAGTGGGATGTTACATTAACTATTAAAATTCCATAAATGTGTAGAAGCAAAACTTAGTGTATATATTATGAACAATCCAACATTTCTAGATATAGATTTTATGTAAGCACATACTAGATTTTTGAGTAGATAATTTAAATATAGTTTTACCATATCGATTGATTTTTATGGTATGACTCATAAGATGATCTAATTTAGTCAATAGTGTATGAAGGAGAAGATAAGGGTGTAGTTGATCCAAGCAAGGGACCACTTGAGGTGAATTACAACTAAGCCTATATTTTGATATTTTAATGATTTTTGTATAGTTAGATTTGTTTTCTATAATTAGTTTACTATCATTAATAAGGTAAGTTAATTAAATTGTAGCATCTATAAGAAAACCTATAGTGACTATTAAATAGCTCATGTTTAATTAAAAAAATTATAGAACAAATTTCTTTGTATTTCTCTTAATTTGTAAAGTTTAGAATTTTGCTATACACAAATTTTTAGTTCAATCCTTAAAATCCTATTATCGTACATACAATACTATCATGATTCAAGAAGAATACATCCATGGGTTGATAAGATAAATGTAGTATATCATAGCTCAATAGGTTACTTGATATAGGATAGGGATGTCCAATGAATGGTACACAAGCCTTAGCTACATTTAGTTTTTTCACAATTGATGGCACTTGACATTTTCGGTGCTATTGTCGGGGATGGTGTCAAGATTTAGTAATTTTGGGTCTTGAATTGGCTTTTCGTACTTTCCTTAGATTACAATTATATTTCTTGTACTTAGGATATGTAACCTTTAGCAACAATACCAAACCATCCACTAACATTTTTCAAGAGGGAAAACACTTTAGCTCTGAAAAATTACATGTAATGAAGAAGAGATTCCTTGAGAAAATTCCTGTTACATAATAGTAATCAAGGAGAGGTGTCAATAGCAACAAAATATGTTTTAATAGGATAGGAAAGCGAGCCTCTAATTTTTAGGAACAATTCCCCTGGTCCATCCCACCAGTTATTAAAATTCAAGGTTAAAATGAACCCCACTATCAAGTCCTTCCTACGAACCATAGTAAAAAAGCCAACACCATAATGGGTGATGTAGTAGCCGAGGGACCTCTTGAAAACACTACCTTTTAGTTCCCCATTTTTTATTAGGTAGGACATGTCATGAAAACATCCCACCTTCTACTATACCAAACTTCTATCATTTGATCATGGAGGACATAGAAATATTCTTATTCAAATTCGATGTCATTGGTGAAAACTACAAATGCACTATATATGTGCACAAACTAAAGCCTTTTCTAGTAACACAATAATAATTCCTTGAGATGGTTTATGGGATTAGGTAGAGATGCATTAGTAGACTAGAGAACCATGAATGAGAGATTTCTAAAGAAATATAAAGGCTATTATAAAGGAAGGGACATGAGGGAAGATGACATATTCAGGATAACACAAAAAGAAGATGAACCCTTGGAAGACTATGTGCAATGGTTCCCATTTTGCTTTGAAAAGTCTCAGCAAAATAGATTGTCCCTTGACTCCCTTAAAATTATATCCTTAAGTGAAGTTGATTATGAATGTATGGATTCTTTGTATTTGATTGGAGCTTGAGATATCTCCTAGGCACCATTTGATGATGTCTATCGAATTTGCATATACTATTCACACTCCACTATGAAGAAGACCCACAACCTAAGAGCAATTTCCATTACAAAGATACTTGTATGATTTTCTAGAGTGGAGATTATAAATCTCCTTAAAGATAAAAAATAGGACACCATCAACCACATGAAAATACAACTTGACACATTGTATGTAAGGAAGAAATATGAAGAAACATTAGTTGAGTATTTCCCCCATTTTGTTGCAAGAAGTTTGAATCTAAATGTAAATAGGTGGAAAGCATAGAAAAATATAGTCATGAGACTAAATTTTAAAATAATGGAAGATGAAGATGGATGTGTATTTTACTTGATGTAATGAAAACCATGGTGACAATGACAAGGTATTCCCCAAGACCCTTTATCATACAATATGTCATTTCCTAAATCATTTTCACATATTCCCAATTGGTATAATTTACCAAGAACAATATACATCCTCAAGCCTAGAAAAATTAATTAGCACCCAACTGGACACCTCAATAAGGAGTATGTGAACAACAATCATACCAATCACAAGTCCACAATCAACAGTAATAATCACCACATAATGCATGGAATATCAATAGAGAGGGAACCAATATTGGCCTAATCCAAATGATGGATTTTAGTAGGAACCACGATATAGTCATCTCATCAACCAACCATTATGATAAGTAATGTTACTCCTTATCCACCTAGAGCTACTAAATTACCAATTCAACTTGCACCTAACCCTAAAAATAAGCCAATTCAACTGACATATACTAACAAATAATTTCAATACTTGACCTATGTGGTTGAAGTAAGTGATGTGTAGCTTCACTCAGGGAAGTTGCTTCCTAGACCAACTACTATAGCTATCATGAAACTCCCCATGGAGAATTCAACCATGTAAATTATAACCTCAAAGAAATCAATACAACACAAAACCCTGAACAAGACCCTTCAAAAAAATAGAAATCATGAACTGAGATCCTCCATTTCTAGAAATTTTGGATATAAAAAAACAAGAGTTTGAACCTAAGGTTGATTTCTTAGGGCAAGTAAAAAATGTTTGTGTCAAAATTCCCTTATTCAAGTAATTTAGGATGTGTCAGTTTATACCAAGACTATGGGGGAGTTCTGTCTAAAGAAACAAATGTGGAAGCATAAAGACCCACAAACTATCCAAGCTATTAGGTAGCTCATAGACATTATTCTTGGAAATATAGTTGTTCAAAAATATGCAGACCTTGGAAGCCTAGTTGTATATGTTCACATTAATGACACCCTCATATACAACACTTTGATTAAGTTAGGTTCTCCCATTAATGTTATGACCAAATAAATTATGCAAACCTTACAAATTGTTAATCTCCATCCTACCCCCACAGTGTTGTAATTAGCATATTTTTCAACTATTAAACTAGAAGGGGTTATTGAGGATTTCTTATTCCAAGGAATATCTAGTATAATTTATGGTCTTGTAGCCAAAGGAAAACCTAAGAGGATACCCATTGATACTAGGAAGACCATGGTTGGCATAAATTAATGCATTTATGGTTGTAGATTAGAAAATGTGATCATTTTCAATGGGAATGTAACAAAAAAACTAGTTCTATACCCACCAACACAAGCTTTTACTAGCATAGAACATCTAGTATGGTCATATCTTGAAGAAAATGACCAATAATCGCTTCAAACATTGATGATTATAGGAAAAATACCTCTAATAGAAACCTAGGACAAGGATACTATCCTCTCAAAAATTGTGCAGAACAATTATGGAATCCAGACTCATAGCAGAACAATTGTTTGGTATATATGTCTCGTCCACTACATAATATCCTTCATACGACACACTCACCAAACTATGCATTTGATACCTGCATATTTCATCACCTATTTCTACATATTTATGGTCTTAATATATCGTGTATAAATGTTGTTTCAATGTCACCATTGGCAAAGAAAGTTGAAATCTTTCCTAGCAAGTCACTTCACATCAACAACCAATTGACCATGCAACAATAAACTAAATTGATTACCATGTTGCATACTCATAAAAAAAACCTTCACATGGGACTACCATGACATGAAAGGCCTTGATCCAAACCTCTACACATAACATACATACATTAAAGATGGTTTTAAACCCATAAGACAGACCCAAAGAAGAATGAATCCTATAGTTTGAGATACCGTGAAGGAAAAATTAAAGAAGCTCCTAGATACTAGCTTGATATACCCCAATTAGATAGTCAATGAGTTTCTCCTTTGGTGATAGTGCCCAAAAATGACGGTAAATGGTATGTTTGTGTTGATTATAGAGAACTTAATGTTGTAACATAGAAATATTACTTTCCTCTTCTATTTATTAACCAAGTTATGGATTCTTTAGCATGAAAGAAGTATTTTATTTTTGGATGAATTTAGTGGCTACAACCAAATAAAGATTGCACTTGAAGACCAAGATAAAATAAAATTCACCTATCCTTGGGGCATGTATGCATACACAATCCTTCCATTTGGTTTGTGTAATTCCCTTGCCACCTTCCAAAGGGTTGTGCTAAGTATTTTTTTTATCTCACTCATGACTATTTAAAAGTTTACATGGATGACTACACAACTTATGAGAACACTTACAAGGAAGCCTTGAACAATTTTGAAAAAGTACTACAAAGATGATAGGACCATAGTCTATCCCTCAATAATGAATTTTTTTACATGATGATGGAGGAAGCTTTAGTTTTGGGTCACTATCTTTCATAATCACATATCTAGGTAGATCCCACTAAGGTTGAATTTATAACATATCTACCAATACCCCAAAAATAAAGGGATGTTAAGAGTTTTATTGGTCATACGGCATATATGTGCAAATTCATGAAATACTCTAATAAAAAAGTTGCACCTTTGTTTGTTCTCCTTTCCACATATGTTAATCGTTAATAATCCTTTCAATACCTAAAACATTCCTCAACTACAACATTAGTTCTAAGAGGACCTAACTAGACAATTCCATTTCATATTCATACAAATGCATTTTATTTTTTTGGAGGGGTTGTGCTAGGCCAAAAAGATAGTTCATTGGAATAGCTATATATTTCATCAATAAAAATCTCCAAGCAACATAACTGAACTACACTGTTATTGAAAAAGAACTTCTAGCTATAGTCTAGGCTATTAATAAATTCTATTCTATTGTAATCTACCATGTATTCATCCACATTGATCATGCAACCATCAAGTATTTAATAAAGAATCTTGTAGTTAGTTGTTAGTTAGTAAGATGGTTGTTGTTACTACATGATTTTGACATAACAATAGTGGATAATCTTGGTGAGTCCAATGTAGTAGTTTATTTCCTTGTTTACTTACCTCTAATGCAAATGGTCCTATATTGATGATTCATTTCTTGATAAAAATTTATTTTCTTGCTATTGGAGGGAAGGGAAACATGAGGAAATCCTTTGAGGAAGAGAAAAAGAATAGTTGGACATGATTGATCTTCATAGGAACCAGGAGTTTGAGGTGGCTAACACCTTAAGGAGCATGAAATAGTGTCTAGTTCTATGTTTTTCTTTGTTGTTTTCTTTGTTGTCGGGTCTCTGTTTGTTTCCTATTGTTTTGCTGCTTTTTGTTGATGGTTGTTGTTGATGGCTTAATGTTTTATCTTTAAGCAACATTTTGTATGTTTAGTTGTAAAGCGTTTTGGGTCCCTTCAAAACCTGTTTTTCCCATATAATCAAAAAAATTATTTTCCCTAAGATTCATGATCCATGGCATGCAAATATTTCTAACTACTTGGTTGTAGACTGCATTCCTCCACATTTTTCATTAAGATAAAAGTGAAACTTAGTCAATAAGATCCTTCCTTATTCACAGATAGTTGGCTACCTCTTCTATATTGGTCCTGACAATTTCATATGCATCTGTATTCAAGAAGATGAGGTATTTGATAATCTTTAGGTTTGTCATGATGAGCCTTGTGGAGAACATTTTGTAGCTACATATGAATCAATTATGTGTGTGTTTTCCTAAGTTGAGCTAATTCACAAAAAGTGAATTTTTGGATCAACTTTGACAAATCTCTCTATCAACTTGTCACTAAACTCAACATAAGTATGTATATGATTGTTCCCTAGAGTGATCATTACATGGTACCACCACTCATGTGCTACACCCTCGAGATGAAGGGTGATGAATTTGATGGACTCATCCTCCATCATGGGTCTCAATGATAAAAATGTGTCTAATTTTTGTATCTATGAGAGTGCAATACACTTATTAGATATGTTAAATGTAGGAAGTGTCAAATTCCCCAATACCTATTGGAGATCCCATGGATTTGTTTGTTGTCTTGTCTCAATGATCTGACCACCCCTATTTTTCTTCAAGCTCATTAATTTCATGAGTGATATTGCCTCCTTAATCTTAGTTGGTTGGAGTCTATATTCCTCATAACTAGCCACTATGTCATTTGCTATAGATGTTTGGTCAAAAATTACTTGTTCCTTGTGGATGAAGTTAGGTTGGAAATGCCTCACTGTTGGACCAACAACTATCCTCTAGGTATTTTGGTGAATGTTTTCCCCCTAATGAGCTATCTTCACCATTGTGTATCCTCAATATGTTATTATTTTGCACAGTGGAGGCCAATTGTGCCATCATATCCACTAATCATTCCTATCCTTGAAAAATCCTCTCAAATTTAGCATCATTTGCATCCCTATTATTTTGAACCATTAGTTGTCTTTCTTAAGAATTTTCATACCGTACTATTTTGCAATAGTTTTTGGATGATCTCAATCCTTCTCCTTTCCCTCCAGTAATATTTAACTTTCTTGTCACTTTTGTGCACGCTCTAAAATTTTTACAAAATATTTCCCACAAATGGCAAGAAATGAGCTTTGACACCACTAGAATATTCCTTTTTTTTTTAAATTATAAAATTTTAAATAGGCATATGCTAGTTGGATTGATTTTTTTTTTAAATAATAAAATGCTCATAGTGTAATATTGAAAGAATAATTCTTGGATTAAATTCAATGAATACAAAAGTCTAATATAAGTGGAGCATTGACCTTGTTGTCTCTCTTATAAAACATGCAATCACCTTAATTAGCTATGGCTAGGTTTGAACTCCCATGTGTATGTAAAACACTAATCACATTACTCGAGATGTTATGTTGGGTTTCAATTATAGCTAATGACCAATTTTGAGGAATGAATTTATTTTCCTTTAAACTAAAATCTAATTTATATTGCATGCTTTAAATTCCCACAACTCTATGCTTCACCTAGGGGTTTTGATGAGGCAACGACTATCCAGTCCCAAGAATGCATTGGGGCATGGATGTTGTCTCCATCGATTCTCTCACCGGCCGTATTTTACTTGCAAACTATGTCCTCCGTATAATTAATTTCTTTGATGTAAAATTTAATATCTTTTAATAAAATCAAATACCTTATTTTTATCATATATATTTTTAATTGTATTAATTTAAATTATATTTCATTTAATTATATTAATTTAATTATAATAAATAATAAAATAATAATTATAAATTATATTATAATTCAAATATATTAAAATATTATTTAAAATAAAAACATACAAAATAAATATATTGATAATAATTTTATAATTATTTAATCTTTCATTTTTTAAAATACATTTTGAAAATATATGTAATGTGTTTTTTAATTATGACCATCATAATTTTTTTATATAATTTAATGGATTTTGATAAACATATTTTCCATCTAATAATGTGTTCCTTATCCAACCTCCATACACTTGTATCTTACATATACGACATAAATCTATTAACAATATCATAATTTATAAAAGAATGAAAGAATGAATTTCAAACATAATCTTTTTTAAATAATAGAATTAGAAAGTAAATGAATTTGAAAAATAATATTTTTTAAATAATAGAATGAGAAAGTAAATATTATTTATATATTGAAAATGTTATTTGACATAATAATTTATGTATTGTCTAATTTGTTACAGGTATAAACATGTATTAAGTTTGAGTTCATAATTATAATTTTTTTTAAAATTAAAACACTATTATGAATGAATAATGTTTTGAATTATATCAACTCATATAAAATCTTCCTTCTAAAATTAAAATAAAAGAAACAAATTAAAGGTAAAATATAAGGCCTAAAATTATTTTTAATAACCATTTCAATATGTGAAAATAAATATGAGTGGGTATGCAAGTCAAATAATAGAAATTATTATTATTATTATTATTATTATAATCTATTAAATTGTTTATTTTTATTTTTATAGGTAAGTGCTGTCAAAGGGGACAACTCCCGAAAAATACGATAAAAAAAAAGCATGCCCTAACCACTAGGGGTGCACCAACAAAAATATAATTTTACCTAGTAGAGCATGCAACAACCCAAAAATGGACGTGACCACCAATTATACCTCTAGAATTCCTTCTTTCTTTGAGGATCTTAGTGACATTGGACAACCTGAAAATGGGTGTGACCACAAATTATACCTCCATAATTCCTTCTTTCTTTGAGGATCTTAGTGACATTGGATGTTTTTGTTTTGAAGGTGGAGTTTTCTTTTTCTTCACCTCTATCCAAGCCTGATGGTCAACCGATGAAGGATGTTGGCCCACACATGAAATTGCTAGCAAGGAAGAGCCAAGGTTACAATCCGCGGTAGTAGCCACCGAAGGCAAAGAAGAGACAAAGTTGGAGACCACCAAAGATGGAAAAGAATTGCAAGCATCATCTTGTTTTGAATTAGGCACAGTCACCTGAACATTGCATTCTTCCATAGCTGAGTGGGAAGGGACCAAAGCCAGAGTCGTTTCCTGCAGTGAGGGAGTGGAGGCACTAGCATTCTTTATAGAAGGTGAAACATTGTAATGTCTGGATTCAACCCCAACCCACCATGAGGGATTTTTGTTTGGGGCAACACTGGTATTCTCCCCAAAATGTTTTTTACCACACTGTGCAGTACCATGTTCTATAGCAAAGAAAATTCGACATCTGAATGGAATCTTTTCATAATCTATCGGTTGGCGCCACCTTCTTTTTCCAACTTTGAGAAATATTTCTTCTGGGAGGCCATTTGAAACATTTATTTCTACACATAAGCGAGCAAAAGTCGAATTTTCATAGTTAACTGTTTCATCTGAGAGACCATGGTATTTACCCAAGCTGTTGCCAATTGCTTTTAGACAGTCAATTTCCCAAAACTGTAACGGGAGGTAAGGTAAACAGACCCATAAAAATGCAGATGAAAAAGACTCTATGCATGGATCAAATGAAGGGGACCAAGGTTTAATGTACAAAAAATCCCCTTGAAAGAACCAAGGCCCTGTTTTTAGCACCATTTCCTTATCATCCACATATTTGAATTCTAGGATAAAAAACCCTTTCGCACACGGGTAAATGTTGACTTCATCTTCTAGGAATTCCTTCTAGTTTGCTTCAATCCAAGAATGGAGGTCACATAATTTAGGCCAAACCTTAGTAAATCTGCAAATCAGTGCGTGATCTTGCAAGTAGTCTTCTTTGTCACAAACAAGGCTTTCTAAATTGATCTCAGGGGTAGAAGATTGTTGTACGACAAATGGAGGAAAAAGGAGGCCCCACCGTGGAGCCTAAGAGGCTCTGATTCTTGCTTGTTAGGGGATTTACTAGTGGACTGTGCGCCTAGGGAGAACCCCGGCCCATGAGGACCCTTACGCGGAGAATGACGTGTGGCAAGGGCATCGGCGAAGCTTTTCTACCTGCAACCACCATCATCATGGTGCGAGTCTAGCGCACCAAACATTGCATGCTTGACAAATCCAACACTACCATCTTTCAGACTTAGCCTTTCCGCCAATGGAGACTTAGGGTTTCACACAGGAATGCCTTCCCCGTCACACCCCTGTTTACGCACGGTCGCATCCGGGAAAGAGCTTGAAATAGCTAACACCTTTGCTAGCATCGCCTCCTTGAAGGCACCTTCACCATGGCCATTCAAAGAGTGAGGCTCGCTAGCAGTCGGAGTTTTCAGAGTAGACATTTTTCCCTTTTTCTCATAATCTATTAAATTGTTGATAAACACCTTTAAATGGAAATTATATTTATTTAAAAAAAATATATAATAAAAATAATTATGACAATATTTAATGGATGTATAAAAGAATGATAATAAGAAATATTTTTGAATTAGAAATC
This sequence comes from Sequoia sempervirens, assembly GCA_007258455.2. Lineage (NCBI taxonomy): Eukaryota > Viridiplantae > Streptophyta > Pinopsida > Cupressales > Cupressaceae > Sequoia > Sequoia sempervirens. The sequence continues at coordinate 20,936 of VDFB02169791.1, read as the reverse complement.
AGTTTTAAATATATAGATTTTATTATTTTATACAATTAATTTATAAATATTCTTATTTTTATTTTATTACTTATGAAAGATGCATGTCTATAATTTATAACATAATTTACAATAGTAAATGAGAGAAAAAATTTAGATTTAATTGAATAATGAAAATAGAGAGAATAAAAAGAATGAACATAAAATAAAACTCTAAATGTTGAAATAACAATAATAATGTCAAATAGAAATTAAATTCAATATAATGAAAAAAAGAACATAATAGAAAAAGAAGAAAATAAAAGAAAATTCAAAAATATTAACCACTCTTAAAATATGATATTAACAAAAGGAGTCCAACTTAATGGTTAATGATAGGAAATCTAGTACATGATTATCAAAAAGTAATAAAATTCTAAATAATTATGAAAGATAATGATAATAATAAATTTATATTTATATATTTTTAGAACTCTACATGTTAAAGAATTTCTCAACATTTGTTATCCTAAAATTTCAAAAAGATATTAAGAGTGTTTTTCAAATGTCAAAGTGAAAAAGAATGTGAAATCTAAAGAAGGAAGATTTTATATGAGTTAATATAATTCAAAACATTATTCATTAGTAATAGTGTTTTAATTTTCTTTTCTTTTATAATTATGAGCTCAAACTTAATACATGTTTATACCTGCAACAAATTAGACAATACATAAATTATTACATCAAATAATTTTTTGAATATACAAATAATATTTACTTTCTAATTATATTATTTAAAAAAGATTATGTTTGAAATTCATTCTTTCATTCTTTTATAACTTATGATATTGTTAATAGATTTATGTAGTATATGTAAGATACAAGTGTATGGAAGTTAGATAACACACTATTAGATGGAAAATATGTTTATCAAAATCTATTAAATTATATAAAAAATTTATGATGATCATAAATAAAAAGCACATTACATATATTTTCAAAATGTGTTTAAAAAAATGAAAGATTACATAATTGCAAATTTATTATCAATGTATTTATTTTGTATGTTTTTATTTTAAATAATATTTTAATATATTTATACTATAATATAATTTATAATTATTATTTTATTATTTATTATAATTAAATTAATATAATTAAATGAAATATAATTTAAATTAATACAATTAAAAAATATATATAATAAAAATAAGGCATTTGATTTTATTAAAAGATATTAAATTTTACATCAAAGAAATTAATTAAATTTTACATAGTTGAAATTTCTGACAGGACAGCTTAGGGAGGACAGAGTTTGCAAGTAAAATACGGCGTGCGAGAGAATCGATGGAGACGACATCCATGCAATGCATCCATGCCCTAGTGCATTCCTGGGGCTGGATAGTCGTTGCCTTTTGATGATGTGGTGAAAATTTTAGGATATTGCGACTGCCCAAGAAAAAAAAACATATTTATAAATTATTTAAACCTTTGTAGATGTTTCTCCCTTGTGACTCCTTTTCATATTTTATTATGATTTTTTGGTAGGCATCCAATGTGGGTGGGTCCCATGGCTAGTATCAAAGAAAACTATTAAAATTTCTTGACTTCAACTTACAACTTCTCTTTAATCGAATAATCCCATTTTTTAATAATTCCCACCTAAAACTATTCACATCTTCCAAATCCCTAATCCAAAAGGGGTTGCAATGGGAAGATTAGCCATCAATTTTATGACCTACTAGAAAAATGATATAGGAAGTCAACTCCCTATCATTCTTAGTCAAATGGATAGGTAGAGGTCACAAATAGGGAGATTAAAGGAATTCTTACTAAAATTGTAGCTCTCCATTGTCAAGATTAGGCAACATTCCTTCCAAAATCAATATGGGCTTATAGGACTACATGAGAAATAACCACATGGTCAAAAACCTTTGGACTAGTGTATGGTAAAAAACCTCTATTTGCCATAGAATTTGAACACAAGACTTTAAGGAAAATACTAGAACTAGGAATAGAATTATTGGAAACATAAAAAAGAAATGTTAACTCAATTCAATGCATTATATGAATTAAGGAAATAAGTTATCCACCACACTAAAATTGTGCAAAAACAACAAATAAAATAGCACACAATGTTTATTGACAATAATTCCACAAAAATGATTGGGAATTACTTTATGATTCAAGATATGAATATCACATTAGTAAATTACAAACTAGATGGCTAGGCCCTTATGAAATAGAAGAGGTATATCCCAATAATGTGGTCTAGTTGAAAACTATTGAATTTGTAAGATTTTCCTTCATGGTCAACAAACACAGTCTCAAGCTATATAGGAAACCTTTGGACAAGATAACATTCCTTCAAAATTTGGTAAAAACTATAGGGCCAAGCCTCTTAACTAATATGTTTTGGTCACCTACAATTTTTTTTTAACCCTCAACACTAGTGGCTGAGACAACACTTTTACCTTACACTAAGAAAGGATAATGGTAAGAATCCTCATGCATTATTGGCCCAACTTCTAGCACAATAAGATATCCATGATATGCTACTCCTTTGTTCTTCCTACATCCCTGCTACCTACGGACATGTAGCTTTTTCCCCTTCCTAGATTTTAGTTGCTTCCATTTCTCTACAAGACTTGAAGCCTCCAATAATGATCTTGCAACATCTAACAATGATCCTACCACCTTTGTCAACTAGCGATCCTACAACATCCAACATTGATCCTCCAACCCCCATCAATAAGTAATCTCACAACATCCAACATTGATCTTGCATGCCCCATTAATAAGTAATCCTACAACATCCAACATCAATCATGTAGCTACCATCCATAAGCAATCTTGCAACATCCACCACATGGAGATCATGAAGTAATGATTTCTCATTTGCACTACAGTCCTATCTATTCACATCCATCATTAGCATCATTTCCACCCATCACATATTCTATCAAGTACCGCATACTTTCATACTTTAAGATATTATAATCAAATTACCTTTTATTATTTTTTCTTATTGATTGTTTAAGCATGTATAATTTTTTTTCATTTACATTTATTTAGTGCTTTATCCATATATTAGTTACTCTGATACCTCCATGTATTTTCTCACTCAACATCACTTGTGGACATGTGATATCCTTAGCTAGGGGGAATACTCAGTAACAATTAATTTATATCCATAACCATTACTTAAGACACCACTATACTACACCTACCATCTAAATATTTTAAAGACTAAGTATATTTTTAATTCTAATTTTACAGAATTAAGTCCATTTCTAAAGCTATCAACTAGGCATAGAATATCCACACCATTTGAAAATAGAAGAAAAGTTTATATGTGAACAATAGAAATAAGAAATAATGGAATCTAAGCAATACTTAGTATGATGTGTAAAATTAGTTGTATTTTCCAAGAATTTTGAGTATCAGATGGGGGATGACCTAGTCTAGTGAAAACCAATTGACCACACAATACTCTTGAATGAATAGGCATGCCTCCCCATCTTTCAATAGGTGGGATGGTTAAAATACATTTAGATATTGGATGGGTATAATGAGGAAATTTCCAACCAATTTTCACTAACATTGGTGAGTAATGAGGCAATTGTAAGAGGATTGAGGGTAGATGCTTTAGAGGCATTAATAACAAAAGTTTTTGGGTTACCTACAATTAGTGAATAATTTCTAGAAATATCCAATGTAACTATATCTAGAGATGAATTTGCATAGGTAGGAGAGTGATTTTATCATTCTTCATAGGGGACCAAAAAAATTTCACTACCAATTCTTAGGGATGAAGGAACAATATACATTAATTATCAAGAACTTGACATGTGAAGGTAGGTAGTATTTTCTATATAGTGCAAATATTTAATTGTTTAGCCACATTTTACATAATAGGTTGGTCAATGTGATAGTTTTTTTCTCAATTTATTAAATATAATGGCCAAAGAATACTAAAAGGGTAGGCATGTTGCATTGTCCCACCATTATTTGACACAATTACTTGTTAAGAAAATATTGCATGATCAATTCTTAGATTTTTCCTCAAAAGAATTGTTGGAATTGGATGATATTAGAAATAGGCCACATGTTGGGCCACATGGTTGGAGACTAAGGTGCATACAACATAAAAAGTTGGTAATATGGGAAGAGGAGGACTGATATGAAGAGGTGCTTGCAACTTCATCCCATGAGCATGCAACCTCTCCTAATCATAAAACATCCCTTGAATATGTAGTGTCTACCTATGAACATTCAACACTTATAATGTATTCCCTTGAGTCTTATCCTTCATCAAAACAACTTGTTCAGTTTCTCATATCTATTCATCTCTCGACCCAAAAGAAAATAGAAAATAACTCCTCCTTCCTCTAGGGCCACTAAAAAGATAAAAATTTACCCCAATATCAACCTAGGTTCCACCAAGGAATTCTCATTGCCTTAAGGAAAAGGGGGTAACATAAGATAAAGCCAAATAAACACCCAATGTAGTATTATTTGAGAATGACATGGATTACGAGTGGGAGAAGATGTTTGTAAACAAGGAAAACTCAAAATTGTTTTCTCAAAAAGAGAGTGAGTGTTCAAATTCTTCTAGCAGCCTTGGTTTCCACCTAGAACAAAATTCTATACCATCCAATGAGCCTATGGAATTGAATCATGAAGAGGAAGAATTAACTCTAGAGGCGATGAAGAAAATTGATGAGTTATAGAGTACTATGTAGAAAATTGAACAATTGGAGAAACAAATCAGGTCATATAAGAAATAAGGGAGTGAATTAGATAAGCTAGCCCAAATCACTTCAAAAGAGATTGATAAGGAATAAAGAAGGTATGAACAACATGCATGTCCAAAAAAAATAGCTACAAAAACAAAGGGACCTTCTCTTCAACTACTATTGTGGAAAATGGATGAGGAGATTCAATTTATGAAAAGAACATGGGTCAAATAAAATAAAAAATAAAATTGAAATTTGAGGATAAAATTCTAAAATAAGGATGTTGAAATTACTAGACTAGAAAGGAAAGTTGAGCAATTGGTAGGGTTAACCACCCAAATTGTATAATGTTGCCCCTTACCAAAGTCTATGCCATGTACCTTCAAGAACACTTTTTTAGTTTTTATTTATGCAAATTTAGTATGATCTTTCTTATACTATAAATACACCTAGATCTTTTTTTGAGACTATCAAGCCTCCACCACTAAACTATAAAGTCAATTACGTGATTTTTACCTCCATGATTTGGTTGTTTTGTATGATTTAGAGTGGAATCCAATTCCTTATGTAGGTGATGTCTAGTTTAAGCTTTTAGCCTCTTTTATAAGAAATTAGAAAACTAGGGGAACATAAATGTGCATATATATGGAAAAAGAAAAGTCCATCCCTCAAAGAGTTAGAGGAGAGGCTAGAAATCCTTAGAGGAGAGGCTAGAAATCCTAATCAACTAGTAGAGTATTAGCTATGATTGATAGAGATACCCTTAGTAGAAAGAAATATTCTATGAGACCAATGGGTGAATCATACCATGTTTAGAGACTTGGTCATAGAAACCAGGAAATAATCCTTTAAATTTAGCAAAAGTAGATGGCATGAGTTAATTGTGGGATTGTGTAAGAAAGAACCCCATTTTGTATACAACCACTATCTATTAGTTCATAGAGTGCATCAATACATTAACCTAGCCCAAAGGAATTAAATTACATGGCTACCTCTTGCATTTCAACCTCCTCTCTTCTAGTTTCCTATTCTACATTGGTGAGGAAACATGATTTTCATGCCATAGGATGAAGATACCAGATGGGAGCACATAGAGGGTAAAAAATAATTTTATTTCAAGTAGTATGGATGATTAACTAATTCATTTGAATTTTGTAATATTTCCCTAATGTATAATGAAAGGCCATGCCTACTTGAGGACAAGAAAATTGCTAAGTTGGGGGGTGTTGATGGGCCCCATAATCATCCCTATTTATTGCTTTAGTTCTCAATTAAATAAGAACATTTCCAAATACAGTCCTTCTACATACTTAAGAATTTTATTAATATTTGAATAAAATCACTATGTTAGATGCATATTTTTTTAATGAATGTTTATATGTTAAAATAGTTATTTCCAAGATATTATGGCATATTATTTTAATTATAATGATCTTAGAGTAATTTTTTTTTATGTGAAGCTAACATTTGCTTGCAATAATTAAGAATAAAACTCATAGCCAAGGTTTTACCATGCTTACAACCAAAGCCACAAGTGTCTACAACAAAAGTCATAAGTGCTCGTAGCCAAAGATCATAATTGTTGACAATTGTTTGGTAGCAGTAATTTTCTTCTATGAAAATAAGGATGAATCTCAACAAAGAAATCAAGGGTGTTCAATAGGTGGTAGACATAATATTTATTCTCTAGTAAAGTTCATGGAAGGATTTAATAGACTATGCCACTTATCCTTATGTTTCCTAAAAATATTGCTTTTCCTATGCATAGGTTAGAATGTTCTAGTAGAAGTATTCTTCTTTAAAATTGATTAAAATCAGTCTTCTAATTTTATTTCTATTACAAAATGAGAAATTCATTTTCCTATATAATATGGAGTGAGTAGACAAGTATAGATTGGTTATTAAGAGTCCACGAAGGTGTAGAATTAAAAGCTAGTGTATATATTCTAGGCAATCCAACTATCTAGATATAGATTTTTTGCAAGCTTGTACTAGATTTTTGAGCAAATAATTTAAAGATAATTTTACAATAACACTTTATTTTTATTTTATGAATCTTAAGATGAGCTGATTTAGTCAATATTTTATGAAGGAGAAGAGAAGGGTGTTGTTTATCCAAGCAAGAGCCCACTTGAGGTGAACTACAACTGATCTTTCATTCTATTAGTTTAATCATTTTCACAATAATATTTAGATTTTCCTTCCATAATTAGTTTATTGTCATTAATAAGACAAGTTAATTAATTTGTAGCATCTATAAGAAAACATGTAGTAACTATTATATAGCTCATGTTTAACTGAAAAGTTTATAGAACATATTTCCTTTTATTTCCCTTCAGTTGTAAAGTTTATAATTTCTATTATACATAAATTTATGATTCAATCCCCATAATCCTACTAATTTTCATATAGTACTGTCACCATTTAAGAAGAATACATCCTTAGGTTAATAAGATAAATATAGTACATCATAGTTCAATAGGATTCTTGATATGGGATAGGGATGTCCATTGAGTTATATGCAAGCCTTAGTTGCATCAAGTTTATAGAAAATTGATGGTACTTGACACATTGCATACATCAAGCATTGTAATAAGGAACATTATACATATCTTGAAACTCATCAACCAACTTTTGAAATTATTCCAATGGAATCCTAGTGGCTACATGTAAAGGAATACTTACTAGTTTATAGTTATGTATAACAAACTAATACAAAATAGTATCAAGATACTTAGTTTGACTAGGAAAAAACTTTGTATGAACCTAATATTTGTTAGTTTTCAACTCCAAAATAATTTTACAACCCCTAAATCCTTCATGTAAAACACACTAGAAAGGTGAGTTGTAAGCTCTCTAATCATGGAATTATTATTTCCAATAAACATGTTATCAACATAAAAGATAATAATTAGTATATAATCATCAATTTTTTAAAATTATACACAATGATATTCCTTGCCTATAATAAAACCCAACTTCAATGCAAAAGAATCAAACTTTTGATACCACATACATGTAGACTACTTCAAACCATATAACGGTCATTTTAACTTGCAAACCAAAATTTCCTTTCCCTTCCCCATAAAATAATTAGAATGTCACATATAAATTTTCTCTTCACACTAGTAGAAAAACAACAATAAATGACTAAAAAAACTACTAAAAATTGCATATAAATGACTAAACTTGGTCACATGACCATTAGTAGTTTATTGCCAATCATTTATAATGTGACCAAATTTATGACAACCATTTTTAGTCATTTATTTGGTCATTTTGATTGATCAATTTGGTAGTATAGTTAGTTGTTAATTTAGTCATTTATTTAGTCATATATTTAGTCATATTTATTCACTAAGCTTGGTCACATGACCATTAGTAGTTTATTGCCGATCATTTATAACACGACCAAATTTATGACTAAACCATTTTTAGTCATTTATTAGTTGTTTTGATTGATCAATTTGGTAGTATATTTTTAGTCATATATTTAGTCATATTTATTCATTGATTTTTGTCAATTGGTAGTATATTATTCACTAATTTTTGTCAACTTTTAGTATATTTAGTCATATTTATTAATTCACTGGTTTTTGTCAATTGGTAGTTTATTTAATTGTTTTTGTTCATTGATTTATGCCTAAAAGTGCTAGAAATGAGACAATGCTTTTGAGGTTTAAACATAAAACACAAAAAAATATAATCAATCATTCATTTGCACATAATGAAACAACTATTAAGAAGGAAAAATACTAAAATTTTATTGAGAAAAGGTGTTCTTACAGTAGATACAAGACTTATATATGTCTTTTCTTTGAAAAATGTGTTACAAAGTGTGTTTCTCAATGTTGTGACTGAGAAAACTGAGTTACAATGCTCTATTTTTTGCATATACAACTCCAAAACATGAAAGAACTACTTGAAAAAAGAAGCCTAAGGGTCCTCTATCTCATCCCAATCATGGGATAGCATATAATGGTCATAAGGGTCCTATATCTAAGGGTACTATTACACCCCAAATATGTAATTACTATTTACTATTACTATGTAGGGGAGATGTGAACGTAATTGGTATTCTGATGGCGAATTAAATGTGCTTGTAATTTTTTATCAATGCATTATGAATGAACATTATTTCATTTAATGTCATGTGAAGAAATGCATGCATGTGAAATGAAAGGTTATCGAATTGATATTCTAACTTTGGAGATGTATTATGTGTAATGCATGTTTTGTTGAATAGTTGACTACCTTGGACATATTTTGAAAATGTGGATGCAGGTATATGTTCATTCCTCCAGGCGAAGGGGAAGTATCACTCAGGAGAAGATCTTGGTTGGGTAACCAGTAACGTAACCTATCTGAGCTTACACACACACTCACCATAGATTGAGTTGAGTCAGTTTGTGGGAAGATGGTAATTCATCCTTAGTTGATGTGTCTGCATTGGTAGAGTCTTGTTTACTATTGCATGCATTATTGGGTGATGTTTATCTATTTGAGATTTAGAGTTCTTTCTCATACTATTAAGATTATATCAATAAGAGGGATGTACGTGGAGTATGTGTATATATATGCACATACATGCCAATGGGATCTAACGACATGTACATGCACATGTATAGATGTACCACACATAAATACTTATCAATATGATGGTAATTGTGAATGGCTATATGTGAATCAGATGTGAACATGTATATATGTATTGATACATGCATACGTTGGCGAAGGGACACACCCATATGAATGTATCGATATAGGTATACATATATATGTGTAAATAGAGGCATATACTTATATGAATATATATAGATATATGCATACATTCAATATATTGTGTTTATTATGTGTAAATACTATCTTGCCTGTAATTATTTATATATATCAAATGTATACTTACATTAATAGCTTATGATATGTAAATATATATTAACATATATATATATATATTAACATATATATATATATTAACATATATATATATATTAACATATATATATATATATATATTAACATATATATATATATATTAACACATATACATAACATACATATACATATATTAACACACATACACAACATACATAATCACATATATACATACTAACACATATACACATATACAGACACACAGACAAGGACTGATCAGAGATGGAATGGACCACAGGAGACGAAGACACAACCGGACAGACACACAGACACAGCAGCCCCAGACACACAGGCACACCAGACACAGGAGGCAGAGGAAAAGGTGGAGGAACGAGACCAATGTGAGAAGAACACCACTGGGAGGACACATGCATGACCACACGGTGTGAGAGAGAGAGAGAGAGAGAGAGAGAGAGAGAGAGAGAGAGAGAGAGAGAGAGAGAGAGAGAGAGAATTCTATCATATTGAGAGAAAGAGTTGTTGTTTGAGTGAAGTAATCTATCAACTTGAGAGTTAGAAGTTCATTGCGACGTTTCTTGAGAAGTTATTATCAAGCTTGTTATTGTTTGGGAGAGGCTGCATTGCTGTCAATTGATTGGATAAGTGATAAAAAGCATGAGGATATTCTTCCTTGTTATTTTATTTATGAAAGATTGTTCTCCATGAATGTTTGAAATTTCTTTTACGAGTACTTGCATTTAGGGAAACTAGAATGGATTTTAAAAGGAAATAGAATATTTTAAGTTGTTTTTGTGATGTGCTTGTATGTACTCCATAATAGGAGATTTGAGTTAATCATAAGTATTACATACTAAATATGATTTAACATGAGTAGCTTATATGTTACTCTTGGATAAGTTATTAATTTAACTAGGATAGCTAGTGTCTACTCATAGGATTGTTTATCCTAAGTTTGGGAAGGGAATTTTGAGTTTGAGACTCATCTGTGTAGTTGTGTAAATCACTTGAGTTTATGGAATTCTATATGTTTTTTAACATAGGTAGGATTACCTAACGAGTTAAAGTAGCTACTTGGTTAATTAATTTACACTCTTGAAATTAAGTCACATTTTTTGCTAGATTCTACTTTGAATAGCTCTTTTATTAAGGGGTTACACCCTCGAAGAGAAGCACCTATTGCTATGAATATTCTTCGATTGAGGTCAATCACTGATGTGGCTTTTCTCTTGATGAGAAACACTTATTAGTTGATATATTATTGATTGGAGTCAGTTATTTATGAATAATTAATCTATAAATAGTGGAAGCTTATATAGCTATACTCTAGATTATAAGTTATACTTGGAACTAGATTGTCTTTTGTAGAGAATGGCTTGTCTACATTTACTTAACTCATGGAATAGGAAAGATTATACCAAGGATGGGAATATCCATGATATATCATAGAGATTTGGAAAGGGAAATAGGTTATTTTTGAGGTTAAGGATTACCTAGGGAAGGAAATTACCTAAACATAGTATATGAATGGTCAAGATCCAAACCGAGCTTGTAGAAGTGTATGTGAATATAATGACCTTCACTCAATTATACTGAGTGGGAACACTTTGGCCAAAGTAGTGTAAGTGCCATTGATTACACTGTCAAATTCACCAGGATCCAATATTACATGTTATTTCTAGATTGTGGGTTTACAAGTTCTAGACATGTAGGCCACAACACTAAGCTCAGATAGGCTATGGATACAAGGTTTATCAACCAATCTCTTTGTTGAAGGGTAGGGCCAACTATCTTTGATAGATGTGTGAGGGACCACATATGAGTCTATGGTTGGCAGAAAAGTGCTTGAGTGATGCTTCTCCTCACCAGTTGGTGGCCAGGGTTTGCAGATGTGTACACCACTATTAGGGACAACTGGAGTTTTTGCAACAACGAACATGGACATTCAAAATGTATGCACTGATGCGGGGACATTAGAACTAGTTTGTATAACTATTGCTAGACGAAGCTTAGAGAAGCTATGCACATATCATGTTCCCATTATATGGAAGGATGTACTCATGAATGTTATGCTCAAGTTCATTCAATATGGTATCTATGAATTTGGAAGATTTGTGAAATTACAATGGAATGTGATGGATGTTTGGAAATAGTGTTATTTCTATTATGCATGTAATTTACATTATGGGAAGAAATTTTTTTATTGCTATGTTATGACATCATAGAATATTCACTTAGCGTGAAATGTTAGAAATTTTACTAAGTAGAACACCAAGGTTGTTACATGTCCTATAATGTTTTTACCCAATACATTACGTACATGTACATCGTGACTCCCTTCACTCACAAGATGCTCTAAAAATTGTGTCAACAATTGAAGCCGGTTCTTGGAATAATCAAAGACAACAAGAACTGTTAGCTTAATATAAACCTTATGGAAATTGAAAAAAATCTTTGGAGATTTTATACATTACCTTTTTCTCACATTCTTCAACAAGTGGTTCAACAGGAAGGACAAAACAATAAAAATTAATAAGACCTTTAATGAAGTCCTCGGGACAATCATCATCAAGCAACTGACCAACAACTAAAGGAGCATTGCTTGGATTTACCTAATCAACAATAAAAAAAGAGCAAACAATTTAGACCTTTAAATGCATGTGCGGAACCCACACAATAAAAATGATAAAGGATGATATTGTAACCAATATTTGTTACATTAGCCCTTTTCCAATAAATAAGAATGTCCTTTAAGTTTATATTAGTTCTCCATTATTAAAAAGACATGGTATTGTAGACACTTAAAAATGTCTTGAATAGTATTACACACTTAAATTCAATATATTAACATAATTTCGTCCTCAAATCCATCTTCTTTTCACCTATTTGATTAAATTAGCCTAGCTATTTAATTAAATGCCTCATTTTTCACCTATTAATCTAATTGACCTAATTGGGTTAATTCACCCCTTCTCACACTAACATTTCATCTTGTTTAGTTAAATAATGCAAATTATTTAATTTAAACCCTAGGTCCTCTTATTTAATTAAATAAACCTAAACTATTTAATTAAATATCATTTTACATTCCCCTTTTCATTAAATAAATCAATAATTTAATGAATATCCTATTATTCTCCATCTTGCACATTTAAATTTAGTTTTAATTAACTAAATTTCTAATTATCCTCACCTTCCCACTTGCAAGGGAATATTCTTAGAATATTCCTCCTTTGCACATTCCTCCAAAAGAGAATATTCCTATGGAATATCCTCTTTTGTGCACTCATTCCTCCAAAATATCTCTCAACCTCTTCCTAATTCTTAGGAAGTGTGTTTGTTGAAAGCTAATTTGGCCCATTGATTAAATTAATTGATCCTTGTCAACTTTCAACCTTAACCATGGATTGGAATCCTCAATCCATGTTTCATCCTCCTTTCATTGTTGACCATTGATTGATCTTTTCAATCCAAGCCCTTGATTTCTGATTTTCTCTCCTATAAATAAATAACTATTTGGAGACAAATGAATCCATCTTTTGATAGCAAAGTCATGCTGTTGAAACTCACACTTAGCTTGTATTCATATTGAGCACTTTTATTTAACATTATTAGATTAATTTCATCCATTTAGCTTAAGCATCCATTAATGGCTTCCATGGTAACTTAGCTTACATCCATTTTAGCATATTTTGGAATCTATGGCTTACATCTTTGAATTTGGTTTACATGTAGCGTAGATTGCATCCTCTTTATCAATTATCTTAGCATTTAGCATTTGAAATCTAGTTTTGCATCATGCTTCACACACATCTCATCGGTTTCATTAGTTTTCTTCAATAAAATTGATTGGAACCAAGCTCATATCATCCAAGCTTATTTAAAAAAAATGGGATTGGGAAAGAGCTGAATTCCAGATTCGAAGCAACACCAATCCCCCAATGGGATGAGGTTTGTTGACTTTAATTAGGATTCTTTGTGCAATTTGACCTTTATTTCAAGTTTTAATGACTTCCTAGTTTAACCTTGCAAGAATTTCATTGGGAATGTAACTTGATTTAGCTAATTACATTATTTTAAATTTCTTATTACAATCATGTTTATCTTAGTTAAGATATACATCCATAGGTGCCGACAATAAATTTCACCTGGCATGCATAAAATATTTTGGTACACATGCTTGTCTTTTAGACATTATTAGTAACATGATAAATATGGTCTGTTTATAGAACTCTTTTTAGAAACTAAAGATCTCTAAAATGAGTGATCTGTGACTTGAAGATATATAAGGTTTTATTTGGCACAAAACATGGAGGACAAAAAAAGTGTTCAATATGAGGACCTACCTTTTAGACATAGCATTCAATGTATTGCAACATATTGTTTGAATATAAGTAATGGGTAAGATCTGGTACAAATTCAAAATGATCACAAACATTTATCAGTGGATGAGCATCTGGAAGTCTTGCTTCCATAAGAAAGTTCTTTGTCTTTTCAACATCATAGAAGTTTGACTCTCTGGTTACACGTTCCACCTCCTTGATTTGTCTAGTTTTGGCTGCTACTTCAATGTATTTGAAGTGAATGTTGGGATCCTCACTGCCAATGACATTGAAAATATAGTTTACCATATAAGTACAAGGTTCCCAAGCTACTACAAAATTACCTCCTCAAATAGATCAATGAATATCAATGACAAAATGATACAAGTGACAATCCAAAGTCAAATCATCTAGAGCTCAAATATGCACCCAAGAAGAAATATAACCCTTCATAAGACTTGAATTGTTCAAACAATTTGATGCACAAATCTACACCCAATTATTCAGGATATTCCTTGGTAGCCTGTGTGACATGAAAGAAGTTAACATAAAAAATAAGAAAGCAATTGCCAATGTCATTTAGAGCCAACATTATTAATTTGAAATAAATAAAAGGTGCACAATTTTTACTTGGATAATTATTTGGAGGTTTCCCCTTAGGTTGACAAGAAGGAGATCTTTCATGCACTCTAATGCCCACTCTCTAGAAAGGGTCCCAAATAACTCAAAAAGGGCATGAGAAATACTATAATCAGTAAGGGAATTAGTAGTTTCTATTCAATTTCAAGAGCACATCATGTTTCACAGACCCGTGGCTCAATAGCACGGGTGTTGAAAATGACGTGTTTAATATCGAGAAATTTTGTATAGTGTTGTACCCAAAATTTACAATATTAGTGATGAATAAAATATTTCCTAAGAAACCATTTGACAAAAGGAAATATGTAGCAAATTTAAAGATTTCTACAACAATTAACATAGACAATGCTTCATACTCGACATCATATCTAAGTTAAATCCTAATGCATCCCAATGAAACACCTACATGAAGTGCACACATAGATAAACCATCTTTCTCGCACAATTGTGCAATAGGAGGACAATCATAGTGACTAAAAATTCCATTTTCCAAGATTGAATTAGCAAAGTTGGGGAAAGTGACCAAATTAATCTCAAGAACCTACAAAACAAATAAAATCAGTAAAGCTAAAATCACAATAATTTCTATAATCAACAATGTATAAATAGTTCATTTTCACTCTTGTCGGACTTTGCATGTAAGCATGTTTTAAACTAGGTCTAAGAAAATTTAAAAGCTAGTTGCTTCATGATCATATTAACAACTTTCCTTAGTTTGAAGATGCGCATGTTCTGGAAAATTAGGCTTCAAAACATCCAACAAAAAGGATGTTGCTTCACGGATCATGTTACACTACATATAGATTTACATATGAAACAAAAAGATAGTAAGTTATAGTGACAAATGATTATACTTCAACATAAGAAGTTTTACCTATGTTTATTTTGGCTACAAAATATCTAGACAACATTCTAAATCAAACTAACCAACAAAACAACCTTTGATAGTGTGTACCAAATTATATGATATGAATAATTTATGAAATACCATAAATTGTATAATGTAGAAATAAACATATTATTAAACTTGAATTAAAACATAGAAGCAAATAAAAATATTACATATACAAACAAGCTATATCATGCTAGAAGTTTAAAGATTGATTCAACATCATGATAAAAAGGTAATATGTAATAAAAAAATATAATGCAATTTTGATGAATTCTAAGATGTTCACATATATATATAATAAAAAATGTTAAAGTCTAAGAGTTTCCAACTCTTGCAAATACACCATGATAAAGATCCCTGAACAACACATTCAAACTACTGCATAAAGCAGTGGGCTAAGCTGTCTAACAACTAGTACTTGATAAACATCATTGACTATGCCATTTTTTTGCAAATATTTTAGTGGCCACGGTGTGAAGGTTCCTTCTTTCTCTTTCAAATGGACAACTCCATCTATTTTGTCTTCATAAGAAAGGGTATGCTACTTGTGACCTTTAAAATATTTACATTTGTATATCTCGTTCCTTTCAATTTGACTCCATGCACAATAGATAGTGAGTGAATTCGCCCAATGGCCACAAAAGCACCATTGAGCAGATCCAACACCGCAACTTTATCCCCTTCTTGGAGTTTATCAATACATTTCTAAAAAAACAAAAAAAATACACATTATGTTGAGATATAAAACATTCAATAACACACAGATAAACATTCGATAAATATTTATAGGAAACTAGAAAATGATGATAGGAAACCTGAAACCATGCACCTGACATATTAAACAAAAATTAACTTCCTGCTATTTGATACAAAATGGATGTTAGATACAAAAGGTGTCCATATGTAAGTTATATGTTCTCCCTTATTTCCATAATCTATGTATACTAGCTAATTACACTTCAATACTATTCTAACCAGCTTCTATCACATAGGTAATGATTACCCTTATTTACATAATAAAACAACCATTACTTACTTGAATAGTACTTACATGTGGTTTCATAGCATCCACCTCGAGTTCAACACCACTACTACTATGAATATCATGTACATTCTCGTCGAGTTTAGCACAATCACTATCAACATTGACATGAAGTTGGGAAACTTTATAGAGAGCTCTATTGACACAACCTTTTTCTTTTCGTTTTGCTTTCACATAATTGCTCTACATGTGGTTTAATCATCTTGCAAAAATTAATATAAGTCAAGTAAAGAATGCAAAAACTATATTTTTCTTTCAAAAGAACATTTTAAGCATGAAGAATGACAAAATATTGGGACAAATTAACTTACAACTTAAAAGAATGCAAAAGCTATAAATTTTTGTCTCAAATAAGAATGCCAAAACATTGGGACAAATTAACTTACAACTTAAAAGAATGCTAAAGCTATAAATTTTTGTCCAAAATAACATTTTAAGCATGAAGAATGACAAAACATTGGGATAGATAACTGACAACAAATATTATATTACCTCAACTTCAACAAAACTATGGTTGTGTTGCACATTCTTGTCTAGTTCATCATGATCACTATCAATATCAGCTAATATGTTGACATCAAGGTGTTTTTGTTTTTGTGATGCTTTGATAAAATTGCTCTGCATGTGGTTTAACCATCATACAAAAAAATACAAAACATTCACTAGTAAAGTAAATAATGCAAGCTATAAATTTGTCCAAAAGTACATTTTTTCGATCACTCCAAAAATAAAGAAACTAGGTTGGATTCTCCTATGCTCATATCTCAATCTACATATTAAGAGGCATTTGTATACAAAATTTCCAAACAAGAATAAATGAGATCAATAGAGCCTCTTACCTCATATGAATATGTGGAATTATGTTCATTCCATGCAAAAACTATAAGCTTAACGGAGGGAACCAACTGTGAAACTTTCTCAATGAGACCGTACATGCAACTCATTACATGTTGGTACCCTTCATTTTAGTTGACATGATCTAGAGAGGCTCTTACTGGGAATCTAACAAATGGCTGTGAAATCTCTATTGATGAACTAGATTTCCACTTCATCCTACTCTTAGATTTACTATGATCTAGTGATGCCATATAATTGACAATATCTTCTACACCTACTTCTCTATTATTATTTTCCACCTAAAATACAATGTCAATTTCAACATATAGTCAGTTCAATAAAAAATTGAAATAAATAACACAACATAAATTGAACCAGAAAGCCATACACTTACTCCAAATTTGTCCATTTTGGCTTGCAACCCCCCTCGACCAAATGTATATCGAGTCGTCACATTATCTCTTGCTCTCTTGCCTCTGTTACTCTTTGTCAAATATTCTTTGGAACACATATTTTATTTCAATGCCTCCCACTATTTGGAAGATAGAGTGGAGTCTAACCTCTCTTTCCATGATTGTTTTTTTGCAATTATATCTAAAATTGTTCATCAAAAGTCTCATCTTTTGCTTGTAATATTTTCAAGAGATTTATCCACCAATAGTCTCAAAAGCATTTTCCATTTTTTGTATAACATTTCCCACACTTCGTGGATCTTGCTCTACAAAATTTGATTTGCAAATATCCAAATGGGCCCTACATCTTACACCCAACTCGGAGGCCCACCTTGCAACATTTGGCCCAATGGGCTCACCATCTCTCGATACCTCAACCAAGAATGGTTTCTTGCCTTCTATTTTTTTTCTTTTGCATTCCTCTTTGTAGATCTGTACAAATTTTGAACCACTACTAATATTTCTGGTTGATCCACTAGTTCCATCAAAAGTTGTAGATGCAACAGGTGCACTCTAAGGAACACCAGATGCAAGTAGTATCTCTTCATGAATTTCATTAACTGAAACTTCATGCTCCTTAGCCACATCAAGTGTGGCATGATTAGGTAGATCAGTAACGGTCTCCACATATTTCACTTCAAACACATCCTTTAATCTTGAATAAATCTTCTACAAACTTACTGTTCAACGCTCTCATGTTTTTCAATAATCTCTCTTAGACTTTGTGCTAAGAGATCATCACGACGTTGCACATCACCATGTGCTATATCAGACTGCACATCATCACAACTATTCTTTTCACCAACTGGATTTGTTGAATCATAAATGTGTTGGCTTCTACGAGTTGGTAGCATTGTATCTTTTCTTTCCTTTTATTTTTTCTCCACATTTTCTTGCTTATAAAACAAAAAAAATCATATTGTGTCTTATATACATAAAGCTCTTGCCTATAAAATTTCATTAAACACTATTAAACAAATAATATACTACTTAGTGTATTTTCAACTTGCTTATTTATCAAACCAAGACGCGATAAACATTCATTATTCTTGGCCACTTTTTCTCTACAAAAACACTCATAGTCTGTCACTGAAATTTCAACATTATGATTAGTATCATCTAATTTGTGCGTTAAAGTCTTTTTCCTCTTTTCATGAAGTCCAAAAAAATAATAATGTATAAATCAACAACTTGAATCAGTAGAACAATAGTGGAATATGAGTTTGAATCTCAAATTTTGGACATCGAATGAGCCTTTTCTTTTAGAAACTAGTCAAATTAATCACATAGAAGCAAAAAATGTGCCCTGACAAACCAAACATATACTTGATACACTTGATTTGAATAACAAAGAAAAATAAAACTTGAGACGACCACACAATCGTATTCAATAATATCAACAAACAATTGAAACCAAAAGTTTAGCCACCAAATTATAACTTCTTCTCCATTGATCTACTTCAAAATGATTTTACAATACATATCAAAAGTATTTTCTCTTCAAAAAATTATCCTACTACTAATAATTTTTTGATTCGGCCTTGGTTTCCCTTTTATAGATAGATAAGGAGAGTGACAAGCTTTAGAGCATTTCATTTCAAAAAATGTCTTTTCAGTTTCCTAAAGCAAAAGGTCTAAATTATTGTTATTTACATGTGGTTATATAAAAGTAATAAAAGATATGAAATGAAGAGAAGTCATTAGATGTTGAAGTCCAAAGAACTTGCAAGACACCAAAGTCCGTTAGTCATCGTAAGGTACCCGTGATCATTCTAATTTGGAAAGGTCCTCTCTCCATGATAAAATCTTCAATGCTTGGTACTTCATAATTTCTAACACCAAGCCTATTCTTCTAGGGGAGCTAGATATGTCTGATCCCATTTGAACACTGTATAGTCATTAGGCCATTTATATTCTTGGATCTCTAATATGTTGGAAAGGTGACTTTTCCATCTACCATCTAACAATCCTCTGGTATCTGCAATGAACTTTGAGTATCCAAAATCTAGTGCAATCATCCCGTCCAACATCAAATTAAAACTATGGAAATTTATATCATGATCTTGCTGTAAATGAGAAATGCAATTTGGGACTACTTGTTTGAACTTAATTTTCCAACTGGTGAAATCTTTTAACTGATCATCTTCTCCAAGCATCCTAGGCACAAACCACTATTTGATTGTATGGAAAAATTCTATTCTAGTAGTGATCTTTTGGATCTCCCCTGACACATACTGGGACTCATCAATCACTAGTTTCACCATCCTCTTTGTGGGATTTGAAGCTGCAGGTGCTCCACACTTATTTGTAATACCTTGCAAAATGTGCTCAGTGTATGATGGATGAGTTGCCATTTCCTAAACAAAGGATCCAAAATGAGAACATGGTATTTCATTTGTTCTACTACTTGGGATAGGGAAATATAACATTCATGCACATTTTCTGGCTTGTCTATCACCATCTTGATTATGTGCTCCAAGAATTTTTCTAATGCACCATAGATTTGTTTCCTTAATTTGGTCTCCTCATTACACATCTTTAATCTTTCTATTTCTTGCTTCAAGGCCTCTATTTGATTAGTGGAAACAACATCGGTCTTTTGGGTTGAGGGTGAGTACACTACCATTTCAGTACTTTGAGAAGGGCCTACCCCTTTCAGTTTCCTCTTTAACTTCACATTCTCTATAAACAACCTGTTCACTTCATGATTCATATCTATTTTTTCTTTTTCATATTCTGCAAGTTTATTCTCCAAACTCTTGACAGTTGCTTGGGTGAGCATAGCAAAATGCATAGTCATGGTAGTTGCTTCTAAGGCCTGCAAGGTATCTTTGAGGGTCTTGACCATTGCACTCCCTCTCATTTCTTGCACAATGTCCAATAATTTTGGCTTCTCTATATTTTTCTTCTTAGCCCAAAAGGCTAAGGTCTCAATTCTTGGATTATATCCTGTCCCGCTCATGCCTTCCTCTAAATCAAACTCAACTATTAACATGGAGTCTTCTTGATTTCTTACCTGATCAAGTAATAACATCATTTTCAAATCCATCCCAGGTATAAGAAAGATATTGCTTTTCAACACCATTTTCCTAGCTTCTTGTGGACTAATGTCAACATCATTTATCCTCAATTCATTGAAAGTTTGGACCACTATTTGATCAT
>VDFB02169790.1:0-10544 GCA_007258455.2 Sequoia sempervirens | reverse complement strand
TCAACGCATTCCATGAGACAACTTTTCTTTAAGGATTTTTGTCAAACGGTTTAGACCCCTGATCTAAGCTTCCACACACTACATGTATATTAACATTTGAAATAGGATATGCGTTGTAAAACAATTTGAAATTTGAAATCAACTTCTTGTCTGCATCAATTATTTATGTCTTTTCTCTTGTTGACATCTTTATTATGACAATGCTGCCCATTTATGGATTTTCTCTTCTTCACAGACTAAATCAATTCAAAATGAAGGAGTCTGAAGTACAAATCCATTTTGTTCATATCACGAAATATTGCATTCCATGAGATAGCTCGTTGTAGTGTTCTCATCAAACAATTCATGGTCAGACCTACTTTCACATTACAGCTAATCACATTTGCTTAAAGGTTTCTAAAGCCTTTTCAATGAGTCCATTATGCGTATACGCTACAAGATACCTTATTTAGGGATTTCTGTCAAATAGTTCACGTGTCTTGCCTATGCTTTCGCAAATTTCATTTGCTTAAAAGTTTTTTGGCCTTCTAGCATATTGGTTCTGCACGTATCCTCTAATAGCTTGTATCTACTGACATTCTAGAATTAGGTAAGGATCTTCACTAGCTACACAGAAATCTTTCCAGAAGGATGTGAAGTTTTGTGCAACAGGCGCAATTATCAATGATCAATAAAAGTAATCTGACAGCTCCTATGTTCAACGATTCTCAACTCATTCAGAGATTTCCTCTTCGTTGATTCTCCCTCCATGATCTCACGTGATATGTCTAGCTCCCCATTATTCTTCTACTGCTCTGGAAATAGCAATGATGGTGGGTTACTTATATGGATGTAAAGATTGCAAGCAAAGCCCTGCACAGCTCATTTAGTCTTTTTGCTTGACATGCCTTGAAGCTCAAAATTTCCATGGATCCCCTAAAGAGGCTGACATGACTTTTGTACTAACGTGTGTGGATGCAGTAAGCAAAGAGGATTTCTGTCAGAACAATAGTAGGCTTTGTCTGCAATTTGGTCATTAATATCTCTATTTTTCTCGACTATATTGTTTTCTTTCTCGATTTATATGGTTGTTCCTTATTGATATTATATTTTCCTGTGTTGTTCACATTTATGAAAGGTTATACAGGGATTGATTTAATGAATGGTTGCGTAGGGGTTGAAAAATAAGTTATTACAAAGATTTATGAGGGTGATACAAAATAGATGGATTTATGAGGGTGATTAATAAGTCTTTGTCAATAATCCATTAGGAAGTCCAAATCAATTCATGACTGTTTTACAAAAGACATTTACTCCTGATATGAGTTGAAAAGATCTTTTTAGGTGGCAACATCCTTACTCACCCAAAAGATACAAATTCATGGAGATGCAGTGTTGAACATGACTGATTTACATTTATTAATTGTGTTGATTTTATGAATTGAGGAGTCTTAATATATAAGCAAGCTTTATTATGCACTGAAATTAAACATTGGATATCGATTGGAGGTGAGCTTTTCTATTTTCAGTCAAAATCAAGTAAGGCATTTGGAAAATTGAATCTGCTTGTTTGATTTTCTATGAAACAATGAAAGAATTCAATATAAATGTATCTTCCTTCTAATTTTTTTCAAATCTTTTGTTAGGCGAATTGATACTTGCTCACTAATATTGCATTTAATTTTTGAGTGCAACTTGAACACAAAACACATTTTAATCGCTGTAGCCTTTGTGGTGCTTCAAACACATTTAGGAAATCATCAATGTGTGCTTTAGATCTTTGTGAAGTTATCATTAAATTTTTATCATAACTTTATCGATGATAGTTTTGTACTATCGGTAGGTTGATTTTGGAAATCAAGCTGCTGGAATCTGCTAAAATTGGAGTCAAAGAAATTTAGGGCGCTGAAACTTGAAATACACAAAGCATTTTTAATGCTTAAAGCTTACATTATATCACTTGGTTTTATTTTTTTTAAATCAACTTACACTTTCAGGCCTAAAGAAAGAACACTTCACTTTTCAAGCAAAGGGCTAAAACTGAACATTAGAAACTTACTAGCTTTTTGATTTGCTAAAAATTGAACAAGGCAATTTTCACACTCCATCTCTGCTTTAAAATGAACTCATCATTGCTTTGAAAGCTAAAACTAACAAGTGTCCGGGATGGTGTGATCTTAGCTTGGTGCATTTTGAAGTGTGTATCCTCTCCCTTGTGTTGCGGCAATCTAGGGTGCAAGAGAAACATTCAAAATGGTTTTATCGCTTTGGGTCACCTTTAGAGGGGCCTACCTAAGAGACACATCCAAAAGGAGAAGTCGAAGGTGACTCCAACCGGTTTTTCATTCAGGTTGGTATATAAATGGATAAGACTAAACTGTTAAGTCCTCATGGTATGTAGGCCTTAGCCGTATAGTGTCTTTCAGAATGGGGTACTATTGTAAAACGTATAAGAGCCCCTAGTAGGATTGATTAAAGCCTTTAGTGGCTTGCTCGATGCTCGCAAGGTGCCATGTTCCTGATGTTGTGTCATTAAGAACCTTGTTTGTAGTTTCCATCCAATCCATCCAATGAGTTTATCAAAGTGGTGCATTGGAACTTAGATTCCAAGAAGTTACTTGCCATGTCCAATCTTGGTTGAAATATAGAGGTTAAGACTTCATTCTTAACATACCTTTATATTTTGTCCTTGGTTGCATGTAAAGTCATCTCTTCTACTACGAAGGGCATGAGGCAAGCCCACTAAGAAAAATGTACCAATTGAGCTAGGATGTTACATTGCTTGTTTGAAAACACAAATAAGCAGGATCGAAACACTTGGAAACCAACATTCAACGAATCATCAAAATTGCAAACCCTTTAGGAGAGGAAAATATCCTTGAACAAATTCACATGTTATTGCTTTCCCTTGGGATTTGTATCCTTAGAGGCATCTAAACATTTGGATTTCATCTCAATTTGCTTCTACTCAAGTCAACTTTAGATAACTCTGGCCCCAAATTTCCTTGGTTTCTGCATAATACACTTTGTGGGATAAGGAGAAAGTTGAGACATTAGACATCTAGATTCAAAACTTAATCAAGCGTGTGTTTGTGGTAAAAAGAATCCATTAAGCAAATATTGAATCAATTGGACCCCACACATGTGATTGGCATATTTTAGTCATATGGTTTTCATGCAAACATTTGGTCTTTTGATTTCAAATTACTCTTAGAGAAAAGCATGTTTCTTCACTATCTTGGTCTTGTAAAAAAGTCCTTCCTAGGTTCATTTAGGATCAAATCAAACACTTCATCCAAAACCCAAACACTTATCAAAATCCATCCCACAAACAACTTTAGAGCTTTGAAAAAATCACTCTAGACTTGGGTAAATCATCAAAATAAAAATCACCTTGTTTAGTTAGGTGTAGGAGAATGCATCCTTTCTTATACCTCTAATTAAAATTAGAAATCCTTTGAAAAAGTTTATCCTAAAGATCACATCCAACATTTAAGGGTTTACAAGTTCATCATCCAAGTCAAACCAATCAAAATCAAAACCTAAGTCTAGGATTGATCCAAAGTTCCTAAAATGTTCAAACACTCATCATTTCATTCCTCATCTCATCATTAGTCCTAAGAACCTTAGAGGTCACTTTTTCAACAAGTTCAAAACAAAAGGGGAACATGGAATACAAACTTGATCCATACATCATGAGTAATCCAAATCAAATGAACTTTCAAAGCCTTACAACATTGATCGATTATCAAAACTCACACTTATACAATCCATACATGGGATCACTACCTTCTACAAATGTCAATGGCACAAGTGTGAGTATTCCCAAATCAAAGTTTGGGACACCTTTCCTGATGGTAGATCTAAATCCAAACATACAAGTCTATCAACCGAACAATCAAAGCATGAGCCTTCAAATGAACAACGCCATCCCACCAAATCCCTATAAGCCAAATGAGAATGTACCAAGCACAAGTTTTCAAAACATGAATCCAAAAAACTTTGGGATGGATACATTTGCAAATCATACGAATATTCCAAACATGAACAATGGTCAATTTCAACCTATCATGCCAAATCTGAGTGCCATACCAAATTAGAACATTGTCCAAAATCAAACACAAGTACACACTCCAAATCTGCTTAAACACAAGCCAAATCAACTATATCAAGGGATTGAAGATCGAAATCAAGAACAAATTTGGCTAGATCAAATTGCTACACTTACCAAAATAGTTGAGTCATTGTGCCAAGAGACATCTCTATTGGAGTTAACAACCCAAGATCTTCAATCTGCAACACCAAAGAACCTCCACAAGAGATAGAGAGAAGCAACAATGGAAGATGCACTGTTCCACCAAACAAGGTTGCAATATGATACAATATAGTCAGTACAATATACCTGATATATATGCCAGAGTGTAAAATATGCTAGAGATGCTTGCTTGCTTATATGAGGCAGGATGAGAGATGGATGAGCAAGATCATGACAAGTGTCTTAGTCATCATGAGTTAATAACTCATAACTACCTAGAGGAAAGTGGAGATTCTAGATGAACAACTAATGCCCATCTCTAGATGGGCAACTATTAATCCTAAAACAAACAACATGTGAATTGGTCCCTGGTCCTAGTAAGGGATGAAGCTAGGTATAGACTTATTCACCAGCACCTCCCCAGCAGTGCAGCTTGGGAGGCACAAATGTGCATGGCCAAAAGATGGGTCAGGCAGCTGTTTGATGAGGTACCCATGTGCAAAAAACTCTCTGGCGGAGAAAGGAGAAAACGCTTGTGGGAAAGCTCCTCTCAAGAATAAAAGAAACAAAGAAAACTAATGGAAAGGAGGACTCAAGACCCCCCAGGACAACTTCCTTCACCCCAAGCATCGGTACTTGGTAGAGATAGCGGTGCCAAGGTTCAGTGAAGATGCGCAGCACCTTTGATGCTGTAGAGCCAAATACTCAATTTTGTGAGAACACCATACTGGATGAGCTACCTGATGAAGTACATGTGGATCTCAATATGCTTAGTCTATTGATGCTCCACTGGGTTGCGAGAGATATGAATGGCACTTTTATTGTCACACCAAAGAGTAGTAGGCTGAGTGGAAGGGAATCCAAACTCAATCATCAACTGACAAAGCCACAAAACCTCCTGACTAGCCAACACTGCACCTCGATACTCAGCCTCTGTCGATGATAATGCAATAGCAGTCTACTTCTTGCATGACCATGCAGTTGGACCAGAACCAAGGAAAAAGACAAAGCCGAGTAGACTTAGATCATTTGACATCTGACCCAATCACGAGGTGAAGCCCCGCAATCTGAATGCACACAGTAGTAGTACCGTGGTAGTGCCCTGAATGTATCTCAAGATACGCTTGGCGGCTTTCCAATGACTCTCATGAGGCTCTTGTGAGAAGCGAGAGACAAGTCCAACCGCAAAGGAAATATCAGGATGACTATGTGTCAAGTACAAAAGACTACCAACCAACTGCCGATACAAGGTAGGATCAACTGTAGGAGTAGTGCAATTGGAAGACAGAACAACACCTGACTAGAATGGAGTAGGGGCAGGCTTGCAATCAGCCATGCCAAATCTCTGAAGCAAATCAAGAGCATACTTCTGCTAGAAAATGAAGATCCCCTCAGAAGTTTGATGAATCTGAAGACCAAGGAAGTAATGCAAAAGACCAAGGTTTGTCATATCAAACCGCTCCATCAATGCTCGCTGTGTACTCTGAATCATGGAAGTAGAACTCCCTGTGAGAATCAAATCATCCACATAGAGCACAAGTATAAGTAGATCCTCTCCATGTCTCTGTGTATAAACTGTGGGATTAGAATGGCAATGAGTGTAGCCGGAAGCAAGCAAGAAACTATCCATCTTCTCATACCAAGCCCTAGGGGCCTGTTTGAGACCATACAATGAGCGTCGAGCACGCAAACAAGGAAAGAGTCTTGCAAAACACGGTGGCTGCTCATATAGATCTCCTCATGAAGATCCCAGCTGCAGAAAGCACTCTTCACATCCATCACAGTGTGACCATCCACGAGGATGTAGCTATAAGCAAGGACAAGGCAGATGAATCCCATCTGCCTTAGCGAGGAGCAAAGGTGGAATAGTCAATCCCTTCAGCTGAGAAAATCCCTTTGCAGCAAGATGAGCCTTGCTGCTTTAATCAATGGGTTTTCCTCTGCTGCATATAGTGCGATACCCACTTGCGGTGCCTTTCTTCCCTTGGAAGAGGCACAAGATCCCAGTGATTCATCAAAAGAAGGAATAACTGTCAACCATAGCACTATCCCCACTGGAATAAAACGCTCGGAAACTTTTGAGATCATGTCCCGGAGGCGCATGACTCAAAAGACTAATTCCAGAAGTCTGAGAACGAGTGCGGCGAGTGTCTGTGGGATCACCAACAAGAGGACCAGCCTCCTCAAGAGTAACTCGAGCCCATCGTGGCCTAGTGGGTGAGTGAGGAGGAGGTTCATCAAGACCATCATCAAAATCTTCCTCAAGTAGCAAAGTAGAATCAACTGAAGAAGACTGAGTAGGTTGTGATGAAGAAGAAGTCGAAGGAGGATCAAGCTGGGTGAAGGTCTTAGAAAACTGAACATCACGTCGGAAATGTACCTCTCGTGTGTTAGGATCAAATAATCTGTATGCCTTCACATCCTCACAATAGCCAACAAAAATGTAACGCTGACTCTTCTTCTCATATGATTTCTGAAGCCATTAGGAATGAATGCCCAAACCTCACTACGAATACTCACGAAGAAGGCTCATTTGGCTGCGATGAGACCAAGCCTCTAAGGGATGTATTTTGCAGCGCCTTGTGCAGGGCATCGATTAGACCTGGTTGGCACAATTGGCGGCCACATTTAGGCGGGAGCCATGGACCTAGACTGAATCATACAATTAGCCATTTCCTTGAGAATCCTGTTCTTTCTCTCGGCCACACCATTCTGCTGAGGAGTGTAAGGAACTGTGTGCTGATGAAGAATACCATTCGCACTGCAAAAATCCTGAAATGCCTGATTAACATACTCCCCCCCATTATCGGTGCGTATCTGTCGAAGAGAAAAACCTGACTGCTTCTCCACAAATAATTTGAAAGTCTTGAAGTTGGTGAGGACTTCACTCTTGAGCTTCAGAAAGTAGACCCATGTCCGGCGGGAAAAATCATCAATGAATGTTAGCACATACTTGGCCCCTGAAAAAGAAGGAGTTGGGAAGGACATAAGATCGCTATGGACCAACTCAAGGGGTGTGGTTGCACGTGTAGCGTGACCTTTAGGAAAAGGATCTTGATGTTGCTTGCCAAGAACACATCCTTGACAAACACCATCTGTGCAAGTGATCTTAGGAAGACCAACCACTAAGTTATGTACTTTCATTTGCTGAAGATATCTATAATTCAAGTGTCCAAATCTCTCATGCCAAAGCTTGCTCATTGAATCAGCATGAGCAACAAAACATGAACCTGATGTAGACTCAAATCCATCAAATCGATACAAATGATTCTCATGATCAACTACTCCTGTTGCAACAACCTTCTCAGGATCTTGTAACTGTCTAATAGTCACATTTTGTGGAGAAAACTCAACTAACTTCCCATCTCCAGAATGACAAATCTGATATATGGAAAGAAGATTCACTGAAATATCAGGAACAAGTAAAACATCCTCAATGCACCCATCTAGCATTTGAACGGAGCCTGTCCCCAAAACTGGAATCTGTGAAGAGTTCCCAACTGCGATCTGAGAAGTAGAAGTATGAACTATAGAATCAAGAAGATCTCTTGAATTTGTCATGTGATGTGAGGCACCTGAATCAAGAATCCAACTATCTGAAGGTGAATGCATAGCTCGTGCAGAAAGAGCTTGCCCTTTGCCCATTGAAGAAGGCTTAGCCACTGAAATATTGTGCTTCTTCATGGCTTCCTCTAAGGCCTCTAATCTCTTAAAGCAATGAGATGCATCATGTCCAGTTTTGCCACAAAATGAACAAGGATCTCCGTTCTTTTTCTTGGACTTGGAGGAAGAATCTCCAGAGGTAGAAGAAGAAGGAGATTGAGTGGACTTCTGATTGTTCTTCGGCTTCGGTTTGGAGGGATTCTCACTACTAGAAGATGATTCTGCTTTGGGCTTCTTCTTGTTCTTTCCTTTACCCTTGGATGTTTGAGCCATTAGAGCATGATTCTTAGAATTAGGTAAGGCATCCAACTGAATTAACTTGGCCTCCTCCCTAGTAAGACGCTCACAAAACAACTCAAATGTAGGCATTTTGTAATCTTTCCCTATTGCATCCATAGTTGAATAGAAAGTAGAAGAAAACACTTGATAAGGCCCCTTTAACTTAGACAAAATCAAGAAGATACATTCATCACTAGATACATCACGTCCACATCCTTTCAACTGTGACAAAATCATCTTGAATTGAGCAAGAAAATCTTGCATTGAAGGAAACGTATCTGGAGAGAGGGATTGAAGTTTTGCTTGAAGTTGCAAGGTTCTGAAATGATTTACTTTACCATACAATTCTTCAAGTTTGTCCCAAACATTCTTAGGTGTCTTGCACTCTGAAATATGAAACAACAGATTATCAGAAATATGTAAGCCAATGAGCCGTTTTGCTTCATCCATTTTACATCTATGGACAAACTTTTCATAATCCCTTGTAAATTCAGGTTGTTCTGCATCTAACATTGGCCATAGACCCTTAGATTGTAACAACTGAGTCATTTTTAGCTTCCATGTATTATAATTATGTGGAGTGAGTGGTTCAATTTGCCTTAGATCTGCCATGATTCACCAAAAGAAAAGGACAATGTGGCACTTAAATTGTGCCTTTCACCCCCCCCAGAATGTATTAAAAACTGATTTTGCAACCCCCCCAACAAATTACAATGAACAAATTCTTGCAATTTTACAAGTGACAAGCTCAAATCAACCGTTTATAACACACGGTGATTTTTACAATTTTTCAGAAAAAAGGAGCTTGCAAGGCTGAAATCAAAGGTTACAAAAATATTCCTTGCAATTTTCTGATCAATTTCAAAAAAAAGTTTTCCAAATTTCGACTTCGTTGGCAAACGTTACATCAAGAACAAGTAATAAATGCACTTGTACCTTCAAGCTGAAAAAACTGGCAAAAAATGATAGAATCTGGAAAAATAACCTGCACCACTGTGAAGTTCTTCAAACCACCTTTCCGACGATATCTTGTTTGCAGAAATCCGACTTCATGGTGAAAAGTTATGCAAAAATGAAAAAAATGCCTATTTTAGGCACTTGAACACTAAACAGGAGCAAAAATTTAGCCCTCGGGGGCTGGCCGGCGGTCACCCACATGACCAGGGGCTAACAGTTTGCAAAAAAAACCGGCGCGGTCTACTGTCCGCTAACGGTTTCGGTGAGCAGGTACCGGCGGTTACCGGCTGGCGGTTTGGTCGGCACCCGTGGCGGTGGCGGATACCGCGTGGTCACCGGTAGCAGTCGGCGGTCGGCGAAGCGGTGGCGGCTGGCGGCTACGGTCAGCGAAGGCGGTCGGTGCTGTCGACGGTGGAGACCGCTGGCGGTTGTCGGCGGACTCCGTTGGCGATGACGCCGCTGGCTGGTTAAAGCCCTCGGTCAAACAGTCCGCAGATTGTTAAGGTCTGCAGGCTTGTAAGAAAATACCGACAGCGCTTTGTAAAGCGCTTTACAAATTTTTAATTTTTTTGAAATTTTTTTTAATAAAAATAAAATGCCGACCAGAAATTTAAAAACAATATAATTTGTTGAAAAAAAAATTCTGACGACACACGTACCTGCGCAGGGGGGCCGTACGGCCGCCTCTGCGAAATTTTTTTTGCCCCAAAGACAACTTTTGCCGAATATAGGCAAATTATATATCAAAAAACTCGGAAACGGCCACCCGGACGCAATGGAAGACTTATTTTTGGCTCAAAGTGCTCCTGTAAAAATTCGTTCACCAGATCTGAGCTCGAAACCCTTCTTTGCCACAGCTGCAAATGGTGACGAAATTAAGTGAAACAAAAGCCAAATCTGACTTTTTTGAGCCTTCTGGACGCAATGGGACAACTTAATATACTGCGACTATAGCCAAAAGCGCTGCAATCACCAGATCTCACCAAAAATGCAAGCATGCAATATAGGATACAAGAACTCAAAAAATGA
This sequence comes from Sequoia sempervirens, assembly GCA_007258455.2. Taxonomy (NCBI): domain Eukaryota; kingdom Viridiplantae; phylum Streptophyta; class Pinopsida; order Cupressales; family Cupressaceae; genus Sequoia; species Sequoia sempervirens. The sequence goes on along the minus strand of VDFB02169790.1, from coordinate 382 downwards.
CAATAGAAATTGATGGAAACTCTCTAATAAAGAAATGGAAGGGGCTTGCCAGATTCAAAGATCTGATACCATGTTGGAGTTAACAACCCAAGATCTTCAATCTGCAACACCAAAGAACCTCCACAAGAGATAGAGAGAAGCAACAATGGAAGATGCTATTCCACCAAACAAGGATTGCAATATGATACAATATGATCAATGCAATACTATACAATGCTATATGCCAAATTAACAAATATGCTAGAGATGCCTTGCTTATAAAGGCAAGGATGAGAGATAGGATAAGACAAGATCATGACAAGTGTCTTAATCCTATCACATGAGACAACTAACTCATAACTACCTAGGAAAGTGGGAATTCTAGATAAGACAACTAATACTT
>VDFB02169789.1:0-34684 GCA_007258455.2 Sequoia sempervirens | reverse complement strand
CAAATTGGGAAGATGAGAAATGATGGGTGGATAGGAAAGTGTGTGTGGAATTAGGACCAACCGCTTGATATACTGTGTGTTTCTTGAGAATCCTACTTTTTCCTTTGTAGACATCTATGATGGATACTTTTCCTTTTTTTATTTTGCTCCATAGTTTATCTGACTAATGGAGTTTGATAGATGATTTTCTTTATATTCTTTGGTATCCATTTGTATTTGATTTGTCCATTATGCTTCTCTGCTTCTTTTGCTTTGATAATGTTCTTCGTACTTTGATTCAAATTTTTCCTTCGAAGTTGGTCCCAATTCATGGATGGGGTGATGGGTGGATGAAGAATCGTGACGTGGTTGGTTGTAGTATTGACACTAGCTTCATCATAAGGACTCTTCATGCTCCCTATGTTGACATTTGCTTGAGATGAAGTTGCCCCCAGTATGGTGGAAGTAGTACCTTCATGCTTTGATTTCTCCTGTTCCAAGAGCTCTTGTTCAATAAGTGTTCTCTGATAGATGACCACCGTAGGTGACGTTCTTTCAATTTGCTGCTCTGCTAACTTTGGATGTTCTATCTAACTTGTTTCCTTGAGTGGATAATGTTGGATATCTTTATTCATGATGTCCTCAATTTGAATTTGGGATATATCTGATCCTGATGTTGATAACTCAATTTAACTGTAGGAGTTGATAATCTGCTCTTTCTGTGTAGTGATGTCAGGAATAAAGGGATCCTGTTTTGAATAACGATCATCTATGTTTCCATCCAAAGAAAGCATCTCATGGGTAGATGGAGGAGTATGGATATGATCATCTTGCATGGATAAGAGAGTGTTCATTAGATTATTGTAGTATCTTGAAGATACAAATTCTTGATCTTGAATGATTTCAGAGTTGCTTTCGACATGCTTTGGATTAAGTTCTTGACATGGATCAGTTCCAAAGGATGGATTTCTTATAAATGGTTCTTGGATGTCATCCTTGTACATGGTAAGTGGTTCAATATCCGCAAGTGTCGAGTTCAGGGTTCTTTCAGTATCTGTAACCATGCGGTCAAAGGGGATCAACATGTTTTGAAAAGAACCATTGCTAGACTTTGGTGAAAGATTTTGATCATGCTTTGGAATAAATTCTTGAGATATGTCCTCTAACTCGTAAGGCGATGTAGAGACATTTTCAACATGATCATAGGTGAACCGATTGTGCATTATGTCAATTGGATCAAATAATCCTAACACTCTCAAAGAGATCACTAAAAAGTGGCTCTTGGATGTATGGTGAGTTGATCATCGGATTGTGTAGGTACATCCTCAATGTGCTCCGATGGAGAGGTTTTGATCATTGTTTTCTCGCATAAATTGTGGTGGAGAGATTATGAATGTCTTCGCACTGCTAGAGTCAAGGATGTTGATATTGCTTGAATTGGCTTATTGTCGAAGTTTTGTTGGTGGATTTTGATCGCGATTCAAAGTGACTATTGACATGTCAATTTGATCATTGGATGAAGTAAACATGTGCTCAATGATGGATTGATTCCATCCTTGTTTCAATAGTTGTCATCTTTTGTGCTTGTGTTCGTGTTGGTTGGGTAGCTTGAGAGGCTTCGGGCAACTGAGAGTGATTGTTTCACTTGTTGAGCTTGTGTTGCTTGTTGCATGGCTAGATTGCTGGAATCCTTTTGAAAGCAGCCTTGTAATGTCGCTGTATTGGATTGATGTGGTGGAAATTGGTGGTGGTGGGGGTGGTGGTGGATTCAAATCATGCTGGGATGTAGTGACAAGTTTTTGAGATATGCTCAGAGCGATCATGGTAGTGAGGGGTTGAGATGTGATGGGCATGATAGTGGTGGTTGGAGTGATTGAAGTGATAGAGATGGTTGGATTGACCGAGGTGATAGATCCTTGGGAGACCAAATTTTGATTTGGGATCAATGTTGTTTGATTAGATACCATCCATTGGTGTGATGTCGAAGGTATATTTGAAGGATTTGACGTGATGGTTTGATTGACGTTAGGTGGATTGATTTGGGTGGATTGATTGGTGTTAGGTAAAGGGGGAAGCCCTAAACCAAGGAATGATGTAGGTAATGGTGGTGGAGATTTCCCTTGGCGCAATGCCTCAACTATTTTGGAAAGTTTCGCAATTTGATCTCGCCAAATTTGTTCTTGATTTTGATTTTGACTCACTTGAGATAGTTGATTTGGCTTGTGTTCAAGTAGTTTTGGCATGCATGCTTGCGGTTTTTGAATGGGATTATGGGAAAATTGACTTTGGATAATGTTCTGATTTGGGATGATGTTCAGATTTGGCATGATAGGATGAACATTGTTGGTATTGGGAATCATTTTTCCAAAGTTTTCCGAGTTAGGATTCATGTTTCGAAAACTTGCATTTGGTACATCCACATTTGGCAAGTAGGGATTTGGTGGGATGACATTGTTCATTTCAAGTTTCATGCATTGATTGTTTGGTTGGTGGATTTGTAGGTTTGGACTTAGATCTATCATTGGGAAATGTGTTCCAAACTTTGACTTGGGCATACTCACACTTGTTGTACCATTGAAATTTGTCGAAGGAAATGATCCTATGCATGGACTTTGGTAATTGATAGGCATTGCAAGGCTTTGAAGATTCAACTGATTTGGATTACCCAAGATGTATGGATCAAGTTTATATTCCATGTTCTCCTTGTGTTTTGACTTTGTTGACCTCTAAGGTGCTCTAGGATCAATGATGAGATGGAGGATGAAATGTGTAAATGATATGAGTGACAAACGTTTAGGAACTTTGTATCAGTGCTAGACTTAGGGTTTGATTTTGATTGGTTGATTTGGATGATGAACTTGTAAACCCTAAGATGTTGGATGTTATCTTAGGATGAATTTGTTCAAAGGATTGCTAATTTAATTAAATGTATGAAAAATGATGCATTCCCATACATCTAACTAAACAAATGATTTTGATTTGGTTTAAGGATGTACCCAAGTTTAGGTAATGATGTTTCCAAAGCTCTTAAAGTTGTTTTGGTGAGATGGATTGATGAATGTTTGGAAGATAGGTGAAAGTTTTGATGATCCTAAGAGACTTAGAGAGACTTTGTTTACTAGGCCAAGGTATTGAAGAACACACTTTTCTCTAAGAGCAATCAAAAGACCAATATGACCAAGAGATATCAAACACATGTGTGGGGTCCAATTTGTTATCTTTGCTTAGTGTATTCTTTTTACCACAAACACACTCTTGATTAAAGTTTCAAACTAATATGTCTGATGTCTTAATTTCTTTAAACCCCACAAGATATTTTATGTGGAAATTCAATGAACTTAAGGCAAGGGTTTTCCTATTGTTTACTCAAGAAGACAAATTGAGGTATAATCCAATGCTTAGGAACCTCTACAGACGTGAATCCACAAAAGTAAAAGCAAGAACATATGGATTGGTGCTCAATGAGGTCATCTTCAAGAGGGTTTGAAATTTTGAGAATCATGTTGAATGTTTGTTTGCAAAATATTTTCAAATACACACCTGTTTTCAAACAAAGAATAATTACAAGCCCGTATGGATGTGGGGCGATAATATTTGTTGGATTCCTACTTGACAAGTCCCAGCCATACGCCATCTCTAGCGATGGTTAGATGCTTGACCCCACCAGCCTCCACGCTCATTAACGCCAATCGGGCGCCTAAGCATCAACACCCATGAAACCCCATGGCATGCTTTCCATCTCTCTACTAGAAGACCAGAAGATGCGGCTTCGTGAATCCACCGTTTTGCACCAACAAGCCAGATTGCTGATTTCGGTACCCTGCCATAGGTTCTAGTAAGGACTTTCTCCTGCTCGTGGAGATTAGCTGGACGATAATGCGTAAGAGTCCCTTCTGATCCATTCTGTTGGAGCCAACCGCTGCGGATTATGGCTTAACCAAAACCCTGGTTTATATCCCTACCGAAATACTCTTGGCTTTAGAGTATAATGGCGAAATGCCGCTGCAGCATTTTTCCCAAGGTGCCCTCTAAGATAAACAAAAGCAGCAAAGACACACCTGAATCACCGATCTTTGATGGCACAAAGAAAGAGAATGTACGCGAAAATGCCCCTACTCACACTCGCACAAGATGTTCAATTTTTAAGCCCAAATTGAAGTGTTTCAAAGCAATAAAATGTATTTTGAGTGTTTCTCTTGCACCCTAGGTCGCACGAAGTGCAAGGGGAGAGGATACGCACTCAAAAGACAAAGTCACACAATTTAAACACTTGTTCGTTTTATACCCTTCAAAGCCATTGTGAGTTCATTTTAAGCACCAAAATGAAATATGAAGATTGCTTGTTCAATTTTTAACCCAAAACGAAATCTAGTAAGTTTGTCCTAAGATTCATTTTAAGTCCCTTGCAATGAAAATCAAATTGTTCGTTTTAGACCCAAATGAAAATTAGTGTTCTAAAACGAAAGGATAAACAAATTTGTGAAGTAGTGTTGATCAAACACTTAAAGTGTTAAAAAACACATTGTGTTTTCAAAAAAAAATTCCCCTCCTTTCGTTTTCGTTTGATAGCCTTCTCTTTCGCTTTGCTCCTTTTCGCCTTTGCTTTTCCTTTGTACCTTCGTTGTTCGCTTGTACCTATAAGATAAAAAGACAAATTATGTGAGGATCATTATATTAGTTTTGACCATTAACTTCAAATAATAATATAATCTCAATTGAAAAGATAAATGATTTTGGATGATCGTGATAATAATGAAAATATCTACAAGTGAATAACGTTTTATCTCTTATTGATGTCTTATGCGATAGTTATCCATTGATTCACACTAGAAAACAATATATGAAATGCTCCAAATTAATATCACACCAAGAAAGATATGAAATGTTTCTAATTAACATTTAAATGACTTTTCATTTTGTTTTGCCAAGGGAAGCAAATAAAAGCAATATCAAATGTCAAAAGTTACGAGCAATCAACATACTAATCAATGTGCAATGAACTTTAATCCATAATGCATTTAATCAAAAACATGATGAACAAAGACACCACCATGATGATTATGAGTGGATTGCATCATAAATAAGCATGAATTTAGACGCCTGTCAATATTTGAATTCCAGAACACTTGAGGTTAGTCAGTATTTAATAAATCAAGTACAGTAAAAGGAAAATTGAAAGAACTAGTTGCGTTAATGTCAAAAGGCATTTATCTTATTTGCTGCAACTACTCCTTGTCAACTATCATCGTTCAAGCGACTTTAATAAACTTCCCTCATGGTATTGACAAGAATCTTTTTTATTATTGTCCTATGTAAATAAAATACTGCAGGCTACGCGCTGGTACTGAGTCTCTGATCTCTCCACCACCATGTAACAACAAAGGAATTAAATGTCAGTGCATGAAGTCAACCTGTAATGTCTACCATGCCGTCCAAATGCATCAAACTGCTCTCAACGTGCTATTTATGTTATATTAAATGCAATAAGATTTGGAAGGCCTGAGAATATAAAAAATGATGCAGCTGATTTGGAATCATTCAAACCTGTCCCATCTACAGCCGTCACTTCCTGCATCGGTCAGATATTAAATAGAAACAAAGAATTTTTCATTTAGAGATCTAAGAACAAATCCTGAGATCTGTGCATTTACAGAACCAGGAAAAGGACAACAACTTTAAAAGAAATCAAGCGTGATAAAGTTGAATTTTTCTTGAAAGACAAGGCAAAGACTACAGGATGCATTCATTTATGAATTTATTTGAACAACCAACAAGGAAATGCTAGATGAAACCCATTCACCCATATCGAGCACAAAGACTTGGATTTGGAATATCAGTGTTGGGATGGGCGCCACATCCTTTCACGTGGTGGTCTGTGTCTTTTACCAGCGCTGCTCTATTCTGTTTCGAGCAATCTATTTCATTGTCATGTAATGAACTGCTATGATATGGCACGAGGGGCTTGGAGCATAAACCACAAATGAATAGAAATTCCTGTTCTTTGCTGCGTAGTCATGAAATATCCGACTGAGGTTGCTCCAATAGCCCTCCACCTTTCACCACTCACTTCACCAGCAAGCTGCTACCCCCAGAGTTTCTTTTATATACTTTGACAGGCAAGGGAAGGCCCATAAGCAACCTGGTTCAATGCGCTGCATGGAAGAACATGAATATAAACAGGTTAGACTATTCCATCGAGCGCAGTCATCATGACATCCCAAACGAGCAATATCATCATTCCCGCCAGTTGGCTTAAATGGAACGAAGATTTTGTACTCAACACATTGTATTATGCGAACTATTAGAACACTGGCGTAGGAGATATGCTCGACGGTCGTGTAATGTGGCCTGGTTATAAGAAAACCATCGATGCAAATATTTCAACACAACTAAGTATCTGAATAACAATGCTAAGATAGCAGCCTATGAATGGCCAAAAAGGCGTAATATGTATATCATTTATTGCAATATAGGATTCATGTCATTGGATAAAAAGCAACAGATATTGTCATTTGGATAGAAAGCAGCAAGCAGAACATGATTTCCTGACCACAGTTGTATCTCATATGCCAAACAAAGCAAATGCTAGAAACATTGGCCCAAAATGGTGGAAAGGCACAAAGCTCTGGCGGCAGATATTGTTATCATTTGATTGAGATATGTTCTCAGCAAAATATTCAAAGGTACTTGTATTAGACGTAACTTCTCAGCCAAACCAGCGACTTTGAAAGTGAAAGATTAAAATCCATGTGAACAACCCAAGGAAAACTTTTCATAGAAAGCGTGTGTGCAAAGATCAACCGTGCAAGGCAAAAGTGGTAAAGGGAAATCCAAAATAGCAGGCAAACTGGTAGGCGTATGAGGAGGACAGCAAAAAACAAAACTTTCAATTAAATGCCTTTGGCAGGTGTAAAGACAAATTCATCAGCCCCTCTTGTATCTCCTCTGCCAATGCACAAATATAAGCTTTGGAATAGGGTGTGGACAGGCTTTTGGCAGATATGTACGCAAAAAATTCAATAGTTGGAAATGGCTTTGGCAGATATGTACGCAGAATGTGGACGCAGCAGCAAGGAATGAGAACTATCCACAATATGTCTCGAAGATTACAATCAGAGGGAACACAATCATTATAGGATATGCACAAAATAGTATTAAATGCAAATGGCAGATGTGAAGTTAGCAATCAGAAACTTTCAAATTAACGTATTCATGAAATAAAGTTTTCCAATCCCTGCAAATTTATGATTTTCCACAAGAGTTAGCTGCAAGTCTTTATCTCCAATATCATGTAAATGTTAGTAACACGTGTATTATAAACTCATGTGAGGTCTGAAAGCTAATCTAGAATGCAAACTAAGGATATATTTTCAAAAAACTAATCTAGAAACAACATCTTTAAGCATGAGACCACATAGCCCTCCTTCTAGCGCCATTTTGTGGATGCTAAAATCTGAAAATGGTTAGTTTAAAACAAAACAACATTTTAACATCCCTATGAAATAATGAAACATATCAATCATGCAATAAAATGGAACAATAGAAACTAAAGAATGCATATGAAAGACATGATCCAACTCTATCTCATAGTGGATTGGTGTCACATGTGCTAGTGACCCTTTCCCAATCCTTGATAAAAAGCTCAAGATGATGAAATTGCTATAGATGATGGAGATGATGGACAAGATCTAATCTCAAATGAAGAGAGTGACCTTGCAAGATTGTGGAGGATTTGCTTGAAGATGAAGCACCTATTTAAGGATTTTCAAAATGCTAAGTGTTGAAGAGGGACCAATGTGGGACTAAGATTCTGCCAATGATAGGAGGACACTTGTCAAATGGTGATTGGTTGATGTATGTGCAAGATTTGGGAAGAGTGCCCAAGAGGGGGAAATTTTGAATTCAAATTTGCAATAAATTTTGAGAGGGGGACAAGAAAAAAGAGCAATAAATGCCATGTTTGACTTGTCATGTTGAGGGAAAATGAGTGTTTTAATAAATCAATAAAATTGATTTATTGTGCAAGTGGCTAGATCTAGATAATGCAAGTGGGATGTGATTAGCATTAGATTAGGATTAGATGATGATTATGCTGATTTAATGCTGATTAGATGATTTGACTTTCAAGACTTTGATAATTGATTTATTTAAATCAGAAAATGATGGAATATGATTTAGAATTTGATTTAAATGAAGTCCTGATTTATTTAATTAAGTGGATGATGCAAGATGAAGGTTGAATGATAATGTTTATTTGATAAATGAATGGATGAAAATGCACTTGATTAATTGATGAATGGTCCTAATGTGACATCTAATTTGACTGAATCCGATCGAATGCATAATGTGAATTTTGCATGTCTACAATATCTACAAAACATATTGCTCCAGAGGTGACTAGACTTGCAAGATTAAAACCTTTGATGATTCTCTATGCTTACATTTACATGGAAATGTAAAAATACTTGGATACTATTCTAAGAAATGAACTTGTATTTATGGCACTTTTGTCACTTAATCACTTGTGGAAATGCAATTGAGAACTAGACATCATAAGTATGGTGTGTGAGAAAAATTGAAATCCTACTAAATCAATTGAATAGGCAGCTTGGAACTAATATTAATATCTACATCTAGATTTTAACCATCACATTAATGGAAACATGGTTTTCCCCATCATCCACTATTTATTTTATAATAAAATCTATGTCTTTGGAGATATACATAGGTTTTTTAGGTAGAAAAATCCTTTTGGAGTAGTTGCAAGGTCAAATATTGTCATTAAGGGTGTCTTGGGAATTTCAAAGGAGTAGTTAGGTGAACAAGATGAAATGAAAATTATTAATGCAAGTTGGGAGGTCAAAAAAGGAGATGTAGGGTTTTCATGCATGATAGGATATCTAGATGGGACATAATAATGGAGCTCTAGAAGTCTATCAAAACTCCACAAAAGGGTTGAAATGGGTAAGGAAATGAAATGAAGTAGTGTAGATATAATATACAAAAGTTTACAAGGGAATAAGATGTCTAGGTGGGAAATATGATTTCTAAAAGTGACCTTGAGCTCCACATAGAAAGAAATGGATGACACATGGCATTGGGAAATTTTATGGTAAATTGATGTGGAATTGGACATGAAGATTGGATATTTGAGTGGAATTCTAGAGGTCCAATGAAAGTCCACAAGAAAATTTGGAGGAAAATGCGGGAAAAAGAGGAAGGGAAGTAGAAAGATTTATTGTAGGATCAAAGGTGAGAACTAGACATGGGGGTGAAAGATTATAAGTCTTAAAAACCTCCACAATTAGATGAAAATTAGAGTGTAGGAAATAATACATAATTGGACAAGGCAACTAAATAAAATAGAAGGAAAAAATAAGAAGTCAAGTTCCACTTTGAAAGTTAATAGATGAGAATGAATGGGGGATTTGTGGGGTCTAGGAAAGGAAGGGAGGCTGAGACTATAATGCCCTAATCCAAAATAATAATGTAAATATAATTCTTAACCTTCCAAAATCACATTAATTGAACAACAACACTATTAGGCCTATTATTTAATCAGATCTTAGATAAGTTACATTTAAATTACTATTAATATATCAAAAATTTCATTACACTTCAATTAATAGTAGAAACATAATATATGATCTTATTATTATAATGAATAACAAATGTAATTGTAATCCTCACTCTCTTTCTTATGACAATAATAAATGTATTGGATTCAAATAATTGTACAACATCATGTAATGCATACCAGTAATTTGATAGAAAATTAAATTAACACAATATGGCTGGAGTTCACATCAAATGAAGCTCATATGTGAGCTTTCTATGAGGTCGCCCTTTAAAATATCTAGAGTTTTCTTCCTAGGATTCCCACACAAATAAAAATGCTCAAAATATACTCTAAAAAGAATTTGGTTAAGTGTAGATGATGCTTCAGAAAGAAAAAAATCACTATTTTATATCCTCCACAAACAAAACAGGTCAACTACCATGCACACTTGCAACTTCAAATTTGAATAGTGTTTGTAGGTAGGAAATATTCCATTATGAAAGTAATGGTACCAAAAATAGACTACTGGAAATTATATGACATGTGTTGGGAAGTTAGGAGGGAAATGAAAAATAGGCAAAAATATAAGGGATCATGGGTTGGCCATATCACATGACTCAAACTAGAACAAGGCATTGTGGGTTGAGCAAAGAGCATGCCGATAAGGGAAAGTATAAAATTTTTTCAAGAAAAAGGGAAGATAGGAGTTGGAAGAAAAAACATACTTAGGAAGGGAAAACAAAAATTAAATGAAAAACGGTGAAGACACAAGCACATACCTAATATGCAAAAACTTAGATTTATTGGAAATGGGACATGACAAGTTTTCTCTACTCAAAATTTCTTATCCTCAAGAAATTATATATCTGGATGTTCCCATATCTATGAGCTTTCCCACATTGCATCCTCCGATGGAAGATATTTCTATTAAATTAGATACTCCTTGTTACTTTTATTTCTCAACCTCCTCTCCCTTACATCCATGAATGCTTCAAGAATTAAAATTAGTTTACCATTTTTATTAATTAGAGGAAACTCATCCAAGGGTTATATATGTTTTTCTAGTACGTTTTTGATGAAAGGAACATGAGAAAACTACACATATTTCTTCTCTATGAAATATATAACTCATAGGCCACTTTATCAATCCTTCTTAGAATTCTATAAGGCCAGTATAAACATAGTTTGATATTTTTTGGCATGCTTTCCTTAAAGGAATATTTCTTGTATGAATATAATCTCACAAAAACCATGTCTTTAATCTCAAATATTCTTTCAATCCTATGATGGTTTATATACTTATTCTATTGGTTTTGAGTATAATAGAGATTATCATTGAGTGAATTCAAAATATCTGAGATTCTATTTGATCATATCACTTGCTATTTGCTAGAATGAGATCAATAAAGCTTTGATCTTCATACCCACACAAGGCCATCATCTTGATTTACATGTGGTAGGTAGTGTTGTAACAATTATCCCCCAAGTAGAGCCACTTGATCCAAGTCTTTTGATGATCAATAACATGTATTCTCAAATGATCTTCCAACCTTTTATTCATAGTATTGGTTTGGTTAAATATTTGTGGGTGGTAGTTGGTGTTGGAATGAGCTCAATTCCTACAAAATAAATAAATCTTTCTACAGTAATCTCATGAAATGATTGTCTCTACCACTCATGATGCTCTTAGGTAGTCTATTGAGTTTCATCACTTCCTTGAGCATATCAACCACTTGTGGTGCCTTAAAATATGAAGAGATATAAAAGAAATGTGAATTCTTTGTTAGTCTATCCACACCAACATATATACACCCCTTACCTTAGAATTTAAGAAGTCCCATGACAATGAATTCTTTGATATGGGTAAGGAAATCATCCTTGAGTCCGTTCCATGTGAACTTTTCCTTGATTTATTTGTAGGTTTTGAAATACCCAAGGTAACTCTCCAAGGGAGTGTTGTGAATTTCTCACAAAATATTTCCCTTTATCCTTTGACACCAAGTAGACTCTTCTCTTGTAGAGAGTGAGTTAATTGTAGATGGTGTACTTATCATCTGGAAAATTCCCTTCAACCACATCAACTATGAATACGTTCTTGGCATACTCTATTATAATTTCATTCTTCCAATCCATGGAGATTTGAGACATGAAAGACAAATTTAGCCTTCTAGATAGCACATCAAAAATAACATTGTTCTTTCATTTGAAACAATATCAAAACCACATTCTTGGAGTTTTCTTACCCACTTTTTTTGTCACTCATTTAGGTCCTTTTGATTGAGAAAATATCTCAAACTATTGTGATCAATTTTGACCACAAATTATCCACCAACCAAGTATTACTCAAACTTGACCAATGTGTGCATGATGGCTAGTATTTCATTATAATAGATGGAGAATCACCTTTCTACCTCTCTTATGTTTTTTCTATTGAAAGAGACTAGGTGCTTGTTTTGCATTAGTAGGACCCCAATTCTTGTATCTATTGTTATACACTTTTACACGAGTATCTATTTTAACCCCTTTAACCAAAAAATATCAACTACCATTCAAACATTAAAACTTAGGGTGTACCCTTACATACACAAAAAATATAGAATGTGCTAAACATTAACTATAATAGAATTAATATTTATAGAAAAACACATAATTTTCTTATGCTTACTCTTTGCTTTGTGCAATAGTTTCCACTAGTATTAAACTTATTCAGTTATCTAATACAATCTCTTTTGTTTTTAGGTAATGACTAATACTCATGAATTTTGTTACTCACATGATATGTGAGCATGTCTATGTATATATGTGTAGGTATCCACATATACACCTACACATGCTTAACATATTTATGTCTAGATTATCAATGTCATAAATATACTTAGTCTATTTATTCATTATAATAGAAATCCCATTTATTGATAAAGTGGGATATTATAAGAAAAATAAATTAGAGTCCATATTTTCAACAACGTTATAATAGAGTGATGCTAATATAAGATAGGTATGATAAAGTGTTTGTACTTATCAACATTATAACCGAGAAATGCTAATATAAAATAAGTATGACAAAGTATGTGCACTCAACTACATTGTAACATAGTAATGCTAATATAAAATATGATAGTGAGTTTATACTCAATAGTATTATAAGAGAGCATAGATATTCATTATTTCATCATATGACGTCTAGGCCAAAAGAGAGCAATACATTATTAATTTATCATAATGGATATTTATACTCTAAGAAAATAGTGTAATAACATTTAACCATAGAGAATAGATGAATTATTTATGAATAACAAGGTATGAAACAATTGAGTGGGTTGATTGGGCTCTAACAATCAACATGGTATAAATGTTGGTTGGAAATAGAGACATTATTCAAAAATAAAAACACAAATTATTCTTTAATTTCTATGGAGAATAAGTGCAACCATATTATTGGCATCTTCAATAGCAACTAAACTCTTTTATGACAGTTTTATGGTCTTATAAATGATCGTTTCAAAGAACCATGATTTATTTTATGATTTGATATTCCTCTAAACAACCATGATAAATTATGGACTTATTTGGTAGTTGGTTGAACTGGGTTCTATCTCTTTTAAGGCCTGCATATATTATATTTTTATGGGTATATATATGTGTGTATATACACACATACATCACACATATATAAACATACTACTATATTTGTGAAGGGAAAATCTATAGAAAGTATTAAACATGCATCAAATAATGGCGCTATAGGTAGCACATGATAACAACTACAAAAAACTACTAATAAATATTATAGTTGAGAGCCTAGGTAATGACTCAAACCATAGTTCTCACCAAAAGACTCGCCAAGCCCAATTTTTTTGAGTTTTTTAAAAACTCGACAAAAACTCGGGAACTTAAAAAATTGCTAAAATCACATTAGAAACACATTTGTTTTGCAAATTTCAATGACAAGATCAATCCAATGAGTCCATAAATGATTAAAAAGGTTTTTTTCTATTAAATTTGATTGACATTAATAGAGGATTGATTATAAAATCGTATTCTCATGAAAGATCTTGATGGTTGAAAGCCTGATAGTCTAATACAAATTACAATAGATAATTGAAAATGAAAATAGTAAAACTAGAAGTAAATACTAAATACAATATTTTACACCTTCCTCTTCCCTAATTTAGTCAAAGCTAGGGAAGAGGTAGATGCTATAGTCCTGCAAGTACACGGTGTTGGTGGCTCCTCGGTTGGCATTGAAGGTTGTGGCTGAGGCTCGACCACCATCCTGGAAATATCCAACTCTACCACTGGAAATGACTTCTCCCCATCCTCAAGAATGTCCTCCAACCCTACATATCCTATTGCACCCACATCCTCCATTGCGTATCTCTTGAAATCAAGAATCTCATCCATGGTAAACAATGGAGGCTACTCATCTCGCCCTGTCCAATCACTATATGGATCTATCTCATCCAAAACAATAGGATCTAGTGATTTGTCCTCTATTATTTTTGTGTGCTACCAAAGGTTGTATTGCACAAACACAAGGTCATTGAGGCATGTTTGAGCTAATTTGTTCCTCTTCTTTTTGTGAATGGCCTCAAACAAGCTCCAATTCTGTTCACAACTGGATGCACTGCAAGGTTGACATAGTATGCAGAGGGAATTTTTTTGGAGGTGTTTGGTATTTCCACCCCAAGTTTTCCACCAAATCTCTGCAAAAAAAATATTGAAGAGTTAGAAAACAAAGTCAAAATACATTTTATCAAATTATAAGATGCATGTGAAATAAACTTAAAGACTCCCAATTTTATACCTAGTGGCTGAGTGGTTATTCCTTGAATAGCTAGCTTTGAAGAAACGAGCTTACCCCTTCCTTCCTTGTAGAGATCCAACTCTTGTACGATGAGGTCTCTCACCTCAACACTAGGCTCCATCATCTAAGTACATGTTGTGAGCCCCTCCATAACCTCTCCATTAGGATAAGAGAAGTTGTCTAAGAAGAGAAAATTGGGGTTGAGGAAGTACCTTGCTACATGGATAGGTTGGTGGAGTTGATTGTTCCACCTCCTACCAACAATCTCCCATATGGGATTAAATTTTAGGTTGTCCCCATGTAATAATGTTTGATAGCCTCTTTGTCCCTATCCATGGCCTCATAAATATATCCCATTGGGTTTTGATCCCCATCTACCAAGCAAAAGACTCTAAACAAGGGATCCAACACCTACATTACAAATAAAAACAATATTAAAGTTACAAATTTATAATGAAAGACCTAAATTAAACAAAATATATTGAATATTCAACTTGAGACTTGAGTTTAAAAATTAAAAACAAAGTTTTGAAGTTACCTTTACGATCTTTGTAGCTCTTTCTGCAAACAGGTTGTCGAAGACTATTCTTGAAACTCTATCTCCTTCAGGATTCTTTGAATATGTGGAGTCCACCCATGCTTGACTCACAAACATTTGTTTTAAAGTAGTCAAAGAACCCTAAATGCTTTGCAACATTAGGAAAACTGTTGCAAACCTTGTGGCACCTGATCTCACCAACTCCTTCCCTTGCATATGATTTCTCATCAAGATAAGAACCCAAGGGTGATTGTAGATAAATTTTGCGATGCTCCTTTCATCATCTACAATACGTGCCACCCAAACAAGTTTTCCTATATCCTCCAAAATAAGGTCAAGGAAATGTGTCGCACATGGTGACCAAAAAAGTGTAGGATGTCTATCCTCAAGAAATCTCCCAACTACCACATATGCTATTGAATTATCCATGATGAATTGTACCACATTATCTATCCCCACCTCCATGAAAACTTCCTCCAACAATGTACATAATGTTTCTACATTTTTTATTTTGTTGGAGGCATCCATCAAAATAAAAAACACAACTTCACCTTTTGAGGAAACCGAAAAATTAAGGATGGTGCAGTTTCTCCCATCCGTCCACCCATTGGAAAGAATGGTGCAACCATGTTTCTTCCATTCTTTCTTTTTCTCTTCCACTATTTGCACCACTCTTTCGATAGAATTTGTGATCAACTTACATGTACAAAGTAAAATAAGTACAAAATTTAAATTTTTAAACAAAAAAAGCTTAAATTCAACATAAATTAGTTTAAATTAAGAACATAAACTTAACATAAATTTTAAATTTACTTACCTCCCACTCAAGTCTTTGCGATAAGGTGGTTTGTATCCTTTTCCTGCAACTTTCAATGTGGTAACCAAATTATTCCAATAAGGACTACTTTCCACATTGAATGGAATGTTATTAAAATACCAAAAGTCTGCACATGCCATGTCAACATGTTGATGGACCTCCTTATTCCACCCTATAGCCTCTAATGATGTCTATGCTCCTAGTGTGTTTATTGGCACAAAAAAATTATGTGGTGTGCGTGAAGATGTAGGCGGTTGTGGCATTCTACTCGAAGTAGAGGAAGTGGGGGGTCTAGAGGTCAGTGTGCCACATGCACAAATGCGTGGACCATGAAGAGAGCCCACACTATCAGTATTTGCCTCCTCATCTAATTGAGACTCTATCTCCACTTTCTCAACACCATGTCCATTAGCTATGGTTGCAGCTATGGCTATCTTTGTCCTCTCCCTTTGCAATTTTTTTTTCTTAAGTAGCTGCAAGGAGGGCATTCATCTCTCTTCTTATCTCTTTTGTGGCCTCATGAAAATTCTTGGAATCATGATGAGTAATGCCTACAAGATGGTACTTGAGACGATTTGTGCCTCCAAAATGTACCTTCTTACATTTAGTGTAAACAATCGATCCAGGTGACGGTCCCCTCATGAGATACTTCCATGTAGGGTCTCTAGCTCCTGGAGGAGGAGTGCCTAGAAACCATGATGGAATGGGCACCGATGGGGTGGAGCCAAAGGCTGAACTTGAAGTAGAAGCCATTATACTAGTGTGTATTTAACCTACACATACAAAAAAATATACAATATATTAGATTTTTAATACAAAAAATTAAAAAAAAACCTACATTATACACATAAAATGATAAATCATTAAAAAATCTCTCTAAATTTGATTGAAATTGATACAAATGTGTTTAAATGATCAAATCACTAACTAAATTAACATTAGTTTTAAACAAAAAATATTTAAATCAAAAAATTGACCTAGGTTTGAAAAACTAAAAAAAACAGTGAAAATAATGCAAAATATTAGAAAAAATCAACATGAATCTTGTTTTTTGGAATCTAAATGCAAAAGTCTTGCTTCTATTTGCTCTATGATTTTTTTTTTAAAATTTGGAATCAATATTTTTCAAAAAGAATGAAATAAAATGATTAAACAAAAAAAAGAGGAAAACCAAAAACCTACCTGTGATTCAAATTTTCCTTCAAAATCTGCAAAAAAAAGTCATTTAAATTTGCTCTCCTTGATGGAAAAACGCTGCAAATGGTGTCTTCTTGCTTGGGGACCGTTTTTTTGCTATAAGAACCAACAAAAACATATTTTTGCATTATGAAATGGTGTTTTTTATGCGAACTTATAGGTATATACTGATAATGCTGAGTTTTTTGGTCAGACTTGCGAGCTTTTGCAAAAACTCGACGAGTTAAAGTGGAAAAACTCAAGAGGGAAAAAAACTCGTGAGTTTTTGAAGACTCATTTGAAAACTCGGCGAGTCTTCCAACTATGGTGCAAACGACATAGTATACTTACAAAAATCACATTTTTTATAAATAAACCATCCTTTCTCCTATGTGCCTTTTTTTTCTTTTGTAAATGAATCTTCAACAACAATATTTAAGAAATACTTTTAACTATAAAAATAAGAAAATTTCTACACATTTGGCCTATGTATCAACTTCCTCACCAATATCCTCTTTTCTTTGTGCACTTTACTTCCCAAAATTTTGAGTTGCTCCTTCCACAATCTATCTTCTCTTTTTTCAACTTTTCTTAATAAACTTAAGCATTCAATTTCCCCCTTTTCCTCCTTTTGCACCAACATGGCACATGTAATTTATCACCTCTCCTACACCACTAGAGTGCAGTTCAAAATCCACTTTGATTCCATTTAATCCTATCTCTTTTCTAGGCAATGAGAGGAGTAATGATAGTTCCAAAGGGGTGTTGCATTGATTTTTTAGGTAGGAAAATTTATTTTTATTTAATATTTTAGAATATGTATTTTGAATTTAATTATTATCATTTTCTATTTTTAAGAATATTATTTCTTAATTAAAATTTAAATATTAATTATTTTCATAATGAAATCAATAATCTTAATTAAAGAATGAACTCCCTAACCTTTCACCTAACCCAAATGATGACCAAAAATAGGGTAACTAAGAAACAACACATTGACAACATGATTACACATCTAATATTCAAGCGGATGATTCTTGATCTTTAACCACTAATGTTGACCAAGCTACTTATAGAAAAACCAACGAAGACAAGCTCATTACTTAAGACTATCACTTTTAATAACAATGATACCTTACATGTGTATATGCGTAGATAACTATTACTTGATGGCATGGTATGGTTACTAACAACTTTGATCTATCACTCTCTTTGATCAAACCCTCCCTCTTCTAGGAGGAGGAAAGTTATTTCTTACATCCATCTCATCAAAATATGGTTATTCCATTTATATTAATCACATTATAATTTTATTAATAATCAATGATCAACATTAATGACAAACAAAAATTATTTTTGATTGTCATGTTATTAAAACTAGAATCTATAACTAACCTGTAATTGAACATAAGTTTACATTTGAATGATCAAAGCAATAACAACTATGACCTATTCTAGATATTCACATTTCAAATCTATATAACTCAAACATCTAAAATAAATACTGAAAAATTCATGCAATCAAATTATTTTAAAAGCTGGGTGTGATAGGAGATCTTTCTGTTGTATTGGATGGTGAAATTGTTAGCCACCATAATATAAAATCCTTTGAAGTTATCCATCTTTAGGTCTCACCAGGCCACCTACCCCTCATTAATGAAATTATGAGTGGAATTAGTGTTAATGAGTACAGTCACCCTTTGACCTCACAAGATCGCATGAATGTGAAAGGGCTTGTATCTTAAAGTACTAGAGAGCATGGAAAGAGTGCCTCCTAAGATGGTCTCTTCCTCTTTTGGTTGATCTTCTTTTTCTCTAACCTCCTATTTGGGTTTTTCTTCACTTTATGGTTCAAGTTCCTTATATCTTGATTCATTGTTAGACCTTACCTTAATTTAATGCACTTCTCCTTCCCCAATACATCTATGTCTACGTGAACATGGATCCTTGTGGATAAAACATAACTTATTCCTTCTCAATTTATTCCTCACTTCAATGTATGGTATTGATGGAAAATATTAGTTTGATATAAATTTTGTGAAAAGGCTTCTTTAGAATGAAGGTTTTGAAACTTTGTTACATAGTTCTCCATTGAACCCTACTATTTGAGTTGATTTAAATCTTTGAAGTAAATCTAAAGATCCTTTCAATCAAACATCTCAATTAAAAATTAACAAAATTTATCATATGGGGTGATGGAACCATGATCTTGAGTGATTAGATTATGGTACACCACCACTCATGTGCAGTACACTCCAATAATAAGGTAGCAAACTTGATTGCTTCATCTTTGATCATTTGTCCGAGGGAAAAGTATGTGTCAAGATTTTTTTACACATGCACAAGATAAGAATCTATTAGGCCATCATAGGGAGACAATGTCAACTCCCCCAAAGCTTGTTGTACATCTCTTTGAAAGACTTACAACTTGAGCTTAGGTTTGTAAACATTTTGGAACTTCTTCATGTTCATATAATTGGTGAGTTACATTTCACTTTGGATCTCCCCAAGAAGAATTTTTGTATTATGCAAGATAAGCCTTAATATAATTAAATGGTGAGTTTTGACTTCAAGATCAATAGCCTCCACCTCATTCAAAAATGTAGGTCAAGTTGAACTTGTAGTTGAAAGAAGAATAATCCTTTATGTGTGACTTTGAGTGGCATATAGATTATTACCCTTAGAATCACTTTCTTCACTTGCTAGTTGTCTAGGTGCATTCTCATATCAATCATTGGGTTAAAACTTCCTTTTGGATTGATCCTCTGTATTCCCATGTGCATTCATTCTCCTCTCCTTTTTTTACATACTATTATTCTCTACATTAGGTTTTTAACATATATTTGACTCTAAAATATCTATAGATTAGATTTATTTCCTAATCTTTCTCAAGTGATATCTGGGTTTTTTTGTTAGTGTACTACATAAAATAAAAACATTTAAAGTTAAATTTTGAACACACAACTTGAAAAGATCATCAAATCTAATAGCACTATAATACCCTGACCCAAGAAAGCAATAAAAATATAATTCTTAACCTTCTACAATCACATATTAGTTGAATAACAATACTATCGAGCCTTATTTAATTAGATCTTAGACACTCATATTGAAATTATTTTAATACATCAAAAATTTCATTACAATTTGATAAAATATGGCAACATAACTTCCAATCTGATTATAATGAACAACAAATATAGATGTAATTCTTACTATATTTCCTACTACAATAATGGATATATTACATTCAAATGATTCTACAATAGAATGAAATTCATACCAATAGCAATAAAAAATCAAATTAATATAATACGGTTGGAGTTTGTGTTAGATAAATCTTAAATGCAATAATTATATGAGATCACCCTCCAAAATCACTTGGGTTTTCATCCTAGGATTCCCACACTTGTACACAAGTGCTCAAAATAGATTCTGAAAGGAATTTACATAGGTATAGATGATGCTCCCAAAAGAAAAAAATCACTCTTTTATATCCTCCAAAAACATAATAGGTCAACTATCATACACACTCATTACTTCAAATTCGAATAATGATCATGGGTGAGAAAGATCCACTTTGTAATTATTGGTGCTAAAAATAAACTACTAGAAACAATATGGAATGTGATAAGAATTAGGAGGAGAAAAAGCATGGGTAGGAATATTATGGATTATGATTTGGCCATATCACAAGAATCAAACTATAGGATGAGGTGTTGGTGTAAGAACCCGTCCCTTGTGGTCTTGTTGATCCTATTAGTTTTTGATGATTTATTTGTTATATTCTATGTTCTTTCATACTGGATAGTACACATGAGTGATGGTTGTTGCTACACCATGAATTTGTTCATATTCTTGACTAATCCTATCTAACAGTTGTTGAGAATTCTTGTGATAGTTAGATGAGTTCCATTCTTTGTCTATGTAATTATGCAATGATCAATATGCTCAATTATTGGTAATACTACTATGTATATTAAGTGGATTACATTATATTAGGTAATTACATATTATAGATGTGAGTAGGTGTGATCATGAAGAAAATTATTGATATTTAATGTTACTTATAGTAGTATGCATAATAAGTTAAATATTCTATTGAAATAAGTGATGATATTTTGATAATAGATAGTATTCACTCAATTGTCCCTTGACTCCATAACAGGTATCATGCAAGTAAGGAGTGTTAAATTATATGTTACTTGTGTAGATTAGTGGATCTAATTTTCTAGTTGATTATTATTCTCAAAATTTTTAATTCATATGTCATTTGTTTTAATTATTATTAATCATGAGTAATACTAATACACTTTCTTGGTTAAGTAAACAGGTAAAAATTGGCTAATGTTGATAAGGGGGTCACATAGCTACTTCCTTTATTGTATCCTTGTGAAATATTAGTCTTGTCATGGGCATGTGATTTAACCTTGTTTTGTGTGGTTTGGGTTGTGTGTATGTGAAAGTCATTTTATTAGTCTCGTGAGTTGCTTTATTATTATGGTCACTTATTTTATGTTTTATGAAGTCCTAATGTGGTCTTAATTGTTTAAAAAGTTTCCTAGGTGATAGGTTTGTGGGGTAGGGGTATTTTTATTCCATAAAACCCATTTAATAAAGTCTAAAACCCACTCTAATTACTCACTTATGAAAAGTGACGAAAATTGGAGTTGAAAGGGTTGTTGGGAAGTTGAAAAGGAGGTTGTCTTTTCCCCTTCCATTTATTCTCTCTATTTGTGTGGAGGAGGGGTTTTCTCTCTTTTGCTTTTTGGATTGTTCTTGAGTTCATGTTTGGTTTTCATTATTAATTTTTGAGTTCTTTCCATGTTTGTGAAGAGGAATGAGCAATGAAAGAGATTTCTTGGAGAGATTTTTCTACAAGTTGGATAGAAAACTTTCTTGGTGAGGTCTAACCTTTTAGTTATCTATCTTTGTTGATTTGTAATGAGTTTGTTGTCATATTGATCTTGTTTATAAAAAATATATGTAAAATTTGATGTTGAATTCCTTGTTTGGCTGCAAATAGTGTGTTTTGGTTTGCATTGGTTGAGTCTTCCACCTTGCTTAGTTTAGTTTCATGTATACCATTTTTGTGTGTTAAAATAAAGGAATATGAATGCAAGATGTTGTGATATGCAAAGTATGTAAAGTGTAAACTTGTCTAGAAATCCTTGTGATTGGTGGTTGTAATGTGTCAAGTTTAGTTATGTGGATATTATATGTTGCACTTTGGTTGTGGATCCTATGTGAAAAGTAATTTTGTGGAAGTGTTATGTGACTGTAGCTCGGGGGTGGATTGAATCTCAATCCTATGGTTGGGTGGAGAGCCCATTGGCCCATATTATTTTTCTTCTTTGTGGATATTTTTATTTCAGGTACATGTGTTGAATAAGAAAGAATATCTTGTAATTTTCATCCAATGGATTTCAAGAGAGAAACAGGTTGGTTTTGTTGAGGTAACAATATTGTTGCCCTTATGCCAAACAATAATTAGTTTAAAAGTAGTTTCATGTATTTGATCATAAAAATATAAACATGTGATTAAAACATATAATTTAATGAGTTTTTATATTATTAATCTAATAAAAACATATTAAAAAATTGTATTAACCCAGATCACCAATTATGATTTATTAAGAAAACATTGACATCCTTATTCACAATAAAAATCTGTCATAAAACAGTCCTACAAATCTGTTCACACAGAATGAAATACAAAGATTTAGATGATAAAATTTAAAGGGTTTCTATAAATATAATATTTGTAAAACATATCCAAAAATTAGAGAAACCCAATAAACCAAATATAATTTATGATTAAAACATTACCTCTCCTAATTTGAAACTAAAACAATAAACTGAAAACAAAAACAAATTGAGTGAAACCAAGTTATGGTATCATGTATGCAAGAGAAATATTTGAAGAAAATTTTCAATGAGAAAGATAGAAACATGAGAAAAAACCCTTACATGGATTCTTAAGTTAGTTTAAAAAAAATAAAATTAGTTTCTAGTTATCCATTAAGAGCCTTAATTGTATAATGCTTAAAAATATTGGTTTCAAATTGTTGATTTTATTTGTTAGAGTGTATGGGTGAGAGGTTTGTAAAAATATTTGTATTAGTTACACAAAGAGGTGTGAATTACCTAACATGCAACTACTACACAACATGCTCAAAAATAATCTCCACACACAGAATAAAGCAAGTATTCACCGTGGTAGTATCCCAAAAATATCTAACAAACAAAACAAATAGAAATCAACGATCAACGATCAATTCCCCATTCCTTCCTCTCTAAATCCTTATGGAAATATTTGAGAGATCCTAGGAATGTGGCAATAAGATAAATAAAAAAGATAAGATCATAAAAGATAAACAATGTTATTGTATCACTTGCCATAGATGTATTGATGTTTCATGGTGTAACCCATTGATGATTTCCATTGTAGGAACCTTTTATCTGTTAAGACTCACGTTAGGATTATTGATAATAATTTTCTAAAGGTAGGGTATGTTGGATGTTGTGGTTGTGTTTCTGATATGTGGTTTTCATTGATGTCAACACTATTAACATTGTTGTAGTGAAGGCTGTATATGTTGAGGATATTGAGAAAATTGTTAAAAGGAAGAGTTGCAGGTTGCCAGTGGAATAGTGAAGATGATTTGTTCTGTATTTTAAAGATCAATTGTTGTGGTCTAAAGGGTTTATTTATGAGAGTATCTAGTTCATCTACCAGAAGTTTCAGAGGTTTGCATGAAGATTTGATCGTGCTATGAATAGTTGTGTTTTGGCAGTATTTCTATGGTTTCTGATTGAAGTTTTTGTGATTCTAGTAATTTTTGTTGCTGTGGATGCTTCTCTGTTAGTTCTTGTTGCTTTTGGATGCTTCTAGATCATTCTCTATCTTTTTTGTACATTTTTGTTGATCGATGTGCTCATGGTCGAAGATTTTTCTCGCGAATGTTCGGGTTTTCATGTTCTTGGCCGACATGATGGTTGTAACGTGTTGCGGATCCTTGAAGATTAAAATTTGAATGTTTGGCGCACTGGAGGATATTGTTTTGGGTCGCATCATAATATTAGCCGATGGTGTATGATTCGCATTAGAAATTTATTTGTAAATTTGGGCCGACATTGTAAACTTTTTTTATACTTTTGGCCAACAAAGTTGTTTATGTAATTTCATGTTGTAGATATATAAGAGTGTTTGTTTGAGGGAAGTTAGTGTGTGTGTGGTGTGAAGGAAAGCTAGAGAAAGAGAAAGTGTGCCACCATTGATTTATTCATTCGATTGCAGAGCAGAGTGTGAAGAAGTTTGAGCGAAGTGTGAAGAAGGTTTTTTGTGCTTAACTGGAACTGTAATCAGGCTTGTGTAGAAACTATTTTCTCAGTTCATACCCTGCGGATCTAATCTATATTTCTCTTCCTTGGGAAGTGATCCCTCTTGTATTTGAGTAGTGAGCTATAGGAAGTGTGCATGAATGCATGTGCATTCTCACTATCTTTCATTATACTTTTAACAGGGTATAATATTGTGGACTAACATCCACCGTGGTTTTTCCCCTAATAAGGTTTCCACATAAAAATATTGGTGTTCTTTGTGCTTCTAATGTGTTGATTTTTCATGGTTTATTGTTCATTCATCAGATCTGAGATTGAGTTAAGTAAAGTTTGAAAAGTTTAAATATTCTATGACAACTGATTCACCCCCCCTCTCAGTTGTCTGTCCTTGTTTTTCCAACAATTGGTATTAGAGAAGGTTCCTCTAAAGAAGTTTAAAAGCTTGAGGTGATTTGAGATAGCATCATACAAGAAGGATAGTCCTATGTTTGATGGAACAAATTACTCACTATGGAAAGTTAGGATGGAGTGTCATTTGAGGTGTATTGGTGAACCCTTCTAGAAGATTACAAAGAATCCATATGTTATTCCTCATAATGGTCCTTCCATTGCTGATGAGATTAAAGAAGCTAAGAATAATGTCAGGGCTATTGAAGCTTTGCTGAGTGCACTGATAGATTCAGAAATGACAAATGTGTTAGGTCTGAAGACAACTAATGAGATTTGGATGAAGCTGGAAAATTTGTATGAATTAGATGTACATGTGAAGATGACTAAGCTACAGAGTTTGAAAGGAAAGTTTGAAAACTTGAAGATGGGTGAAGATGAAAATATTTCTTCTTTTATGCAGAGAGTAAATGAACTAGTGATGGGTATTAGATGTGTCAGTGGTACCTTGGAAGAGGAAGAAATTGTGGCTAAAGTGCTAAGATCATTGCCTCCCTCCTACAAATCAAAGGATCATGCTATTGAAGAATTCATATTAGTAACAAATATGTCAAGAGATACATTGATTGGTAAACTTGCTACTTTTGAGTTGAGTGAATTTGGTGAATCTATTCCCAAGACTGAAATTGCATTTAAGGCTACTATATCTGGAAGAAACAAGCAAAGATATGATATGACAGAGTGCTCCAGAAATTCATTCAAGTATGAGGAAGAATTGAAATAGCTTGAAGATGAAGAAAGAGAGGTGGAAGAGTTGGAAGCACTGATTGTGAAGAAAGAAGGTAGAGGACAAGGTAAGTATAAAGGAATGTTGCCTATTAAATGTTTCTCTTGCAATAAAATAGGTCATTTTGCATCAAGGTGTCCTGAAAGAGTTCCTAGGACTAAGCCTAACAAATCTAAATTTTAAAATAAATGTTACTATGCTAAAGAAGGAGTGACTGATGAAGAGTCTGATAAAGAAAATGGAAATGAAGATGAATGGGTGTTCCTTGCTATCAAGGAAAATTGTCCAGTGGCTTCTGAATCTGCTAAAGTTGAGAAAGCTCTTGCAACCCAAATTGATGAAAAGGATGAGTGGGTTATTGAAAATGGATGCTCACATCATATGACTGGTGACAAAAGAAAATTTGTAAGTCTAGAGAAGTATGACGGTGGGGTTGTAAGATTTAGAGATAACAATGCTGGTGTGATTCGTGGCAGAGGATTTATTTGTCTTGGTGGTAAGCATAGCACTGATGATGTCCTTTATGTTGAAGGCTTGAAGCACAACCTACTGAGTGTTGGAAAAATGCTAGAAAAGGGTTATGATCTTCAGTTCAAAGGTGAAAGATGCAAGATACTTGGAAGTTCTGGTAATGTAATTGCTTCAGGTAAAAAGACAAAAGGTAATATTTTTCACTTGAATGTTGCCAATGAAAGTTGTTTAATTTCTCAAGTAGATGAAAGATGGTTATGGCATAGGAGGCTGTGTCATGTGAATTTTGATAACATTGTCAAAGTAAGTTCCACCCAAGCAGTAAGAGATCTACCTAAGCTAGTGAAGCATGCTAACACAATTTGCAAGGAATGTCAGATGGGAAAACATACTAGAGTCTCTTTTCGGAGCAAACAACATCATTCAAATGGATTATTGGAGCTGGTGCATACTGATCTATGTGGTCCATCCAGAGTCAAAAGTCTTCATGGAGAAAGGTACTTTATGCTGCATATTGATGACTACTCTAGGATGATATGGGTTGCTTTCTTAAGAGAAAAATGTGAAGCATTGGAGAAGTTCAAAATTTTGAAAGCTATGGAAGGAAATGATAAAGGTCTAAAAATCAAATGCTTAATGTCAAACAAAGGTGGCGAGTTCACCTCCAGGGAGTTCAATTCTTTCTATGAAGAGCATGGAATCAAAAGATAGTTATCTACTCCCTGAACCCCTCAACAGAATGGAGTTGCAGAGAGGGAGAATAGAACAATTTTGGATGCTGCTAGAACAATGATGATAGAAGGAAATGTGCCTCACATCTATTAGAGTGAAGCTATAAGCACTATTGTGTACACTTTAAACTAGGTAAATGCCAATGGTAATACTGGTAAGACTCCTTTTGAACTATGGTTTGGTTATAAGCCTTCTGTTAAATATTTCAAGATCTTTGGAAGCAAGTGTTATATTAAGAGAGATGACATAGGCAAGTTTGACACAAGAAGCGATGAAGGAATCTTTCTAGGTTACTCTACTAAAAGCAAGGCCTACCGGTGCTATAACATAAGTTTGAGAAAAATGGTTGAAAGTGCAAATTTTAGAGTTGATGAGGACTTTGCTAGATCATCCAGATACTGTGGATATGATTTAGATGACCAAGAAGACAATACAAACAAAGGGAAAAATGCTCAGACACAGAATCAACTTCAAATTGTTCCATATGTTTCAATAAAACAATTTCAATTTATTCTGGTAAATCAAGAAAATCATGAAGGAGAGACAAGTGCAAGTGCAAAAGAAGGAACAAAAGAATTAGAAGTTCGAGAGAATCCTAAAATTCTAAGGTATGTAAAGTTAAATCATTCTGAAAATAAAATTATAGGAGACAAGAATAAAGGTGTGCAGACTAGAAGAAAGATTATAGAAGAGTATTGCCTGATTTCCAAGATTGAGCCTAAAGATGTCAATGAAGCTTGCAATGATGAACACTGGATGGAAGCTATGAAGGAAGAGATGATGTAGATTGAAAATAATGATACATGTATACTTGTTCCCAGACCTAAAGATAAAAATGTGATTGGTACTAAATGGGTCTTTCGAAATAAGTTGAATGAACAAGGTGAAGTGGTTTGGAATAAAGCAGGACTGGTATGTAAAGGGTATTCTCAAATGGAAGGTATTGATTTTGAAGAAACCTTTTCCCCTGCTGCCTGAATTGAAGTTGTTAGACCATTTCTTGCTTATGCTGCATATAAGAACTATAAAGTCTATCAAATGGATGTAAAGTCAACTTTTCTGAATGGTGAGCTAGAAGAAGAAGTATATATGGAACAACCAGATGGATTCCAACTGACTGATAAGGAATACATGGTTTTCCAATTGAAGAAAGATTTGTATGGACTCAAGCAAGTCCCCAGAGCCTAGCACTACTGAACTTGACTCCATTTTCTGACAAATGTTGGTCATTCGTTCGACAAACATTTGTCGGACAATTGACAAATTGACGAAAAAAATTTTGTCGCTATTTTTTCGTCAAAATTATGATGACGAATTAAACGTCAAAATAACGACACAGATTCGTCGGTTGTCGGCATCATAAAATGACTTAGATGTTTGTCGGAATATTGACGAAACTTCGTCTATCCACCAACGAATTACAACCAAAATGCAATTGCAATGGCTCTTCCGAAGCGTTGAAACAACACCATAAGTTCGTCGCCATTTTGACGAAATGGGCAAGGAGTTACGATGAAGCCTTCGTCGCAGCTATAGAAACTTCGTCGGACCTTTTCGGTGATTCGTCGGTGGCTTTTGTCAAAATTGTGACGAAACAATGCAATTTTTTTTTAAAAATATTTGTTGAAATGTACCATCACGGAGACTCTTGGCGATGACCACTGAAGCCAACCCATCGGTGAGAGATCAATCATCAGAATAGGATAGAAAACTCACTCCGATAGTCCATGTCTTGCCGATGACTTCCGTTGGCAAGACAGATCCAATGTCACACCGATTTGACCTCTTGAGAAGTTTCAAATAGACCTACACCATGTCATCGCAGAGACTCTTGGAAAAGGCCACCGAAGCCAAACCATCGGTGAGAGATCAATCATTGACACAGGATAGAAAACTCACTCTGATAGTCCATGTGTTGCCAATGACTTTCGTTGGCAAGACAAATCCAATGTCACACTGATTTGACCTCTTCAGGAGTTTTAAATAGACCTACACCATGTCATTGCGGAGACTCTTGGCGATGACCATCGAAGCCAACCCATCGGTGAGAGATCAATCATCGACACAGGATAGAAAAATCACTATGATAGTCCATGTCTTGCCGATGACTTCCGTCGACAAGATAGATCCAATGTCACACCGATCTAACCTCTTCAGGAGTTTTAAATAGACCTACACCATGTCATCACGGAGACTCTTGGCGATGACCACCGAAGCCAACCCATCGGTGAGAGATCAATCATTAGCACAGGATAGAAAACTCACTGCAATAGTCCATGTCTTGCCAATGACTTCTATCAGAAAGACAGATCCAATGTCACACCGATTTGACCTCTTCAGGAGTTTTGAACACTGTTGGTTATCAGCAAGACATTTTGAGGGTCTCGCCGATTAAACAAGTGTCTAAGAGCAAGTAAATAGATGGAACCTATTAATTTTCTTATTTTGGGGTTCTTTAAATCATAGAATAGATACCATCTTCTTGTGTATAATGTACTTATATTCAGATTTGAATTCGAGACCAATTGTCATTGCACATTCCATTTTATTTGCACAGAGTATTCTATAAGCAATATATTGATAATGCCAAATGATTTATGGTGTTGTACAACTCTACCTATCATCACAGTTCTGTTGTTCCCCCTAGAGAATCCTGCAAAGACAAGTTTACAATACCAAGTCAAATAATATGAAAATGACTTACTTCCATACAAATTAAATGCTTATTCTCACAATGGCAATTGTCTAATCACAACAATAATTCCATGAAAGGTTATCCATGCTTCATAAGAGATGAATGATCATACATACAGACTGCAAGATGCATAGAAAAAGCATTACACTTTAGAACAACCAAGGGCTAACAAGGGAAGGAGTTAAGAAGTGTATGGATTGAAGAGAAAATGTGTAGGGAAAATGCTGAGCAGTGTCAAGAGAAAAGAGCTTGTAGAACATATTCTTGACCTAATCAAGCTCTTGAACAACTTAAACAAAATTAAAATACTAACACATACATGAGACATGTAATGAACTTCCAATATCTGCTATCTTTTGCATTAATGCAGAGGTAGGTAAAACAAAAATAATTATAATTGTAACACTATTCATAGTCCAGTAAATTATGTTCGTAATTTGTGTTCAATGGACCTCAGTTTTATCATTATACTTCCCATCTAATACCATATTTTAATCCAGGGTTCAACTATCTCAGATCTAAAGAAGCACCTTCAATTAACCATTTAAAGTACTATAAAATAATGTAAGACTTTTACTCAAGAAAGAGTGGGTACACTTGTAGGATTAAAGTTCTCGCAATCATCAGGATTCATTTTGGCAAGCATAGATACAACTCCGTAACATATGGAAGTAATGGATGACTACAAGGTAAAATGTCCTTATTATGTCAGCCAGGGTTTGTAAATTGATTGGTAGAAAAATAAGGTTACAAACAGATCTACATGAAAATTATGAGGACAATCTACTAAGGTAATCATCAAAATAGATGAAAAGTGCAAAGGAAAGAGCCGAAATACATCTCTAGGAGCAAAAAAACATGCAAGAAAACATAAAAAGAAGAAACCAATTTTGATGAATACAAATGGTGCTCTCTAACAAGGATTCATATGCTTCACACCCTCGACAAGACATTAAGAAGCATCTTTGGGCCCTCCTCCTGCGTGTGGAAATTAACTACTTCATGTTTAAAAACCGTAAAACCAATATTACATTATATATACCATGTCTAGCCGAGGGTAGGTATAAGAGAAAAAAAAATTCCTCAATGCAAATGCCTTCTAAAAATATCAATGTGTGTGTGGTAGGTTTGTATTAATACTCCAAAATATCATTCTCAAACGCCTAAGGAAAATAATTAAAGGATAGTTTTAAATTTCAATCTCACATAGGCTCCCTTTATTGCTACACATGGCTATACAAGCATTATTCGAGCTCTAAATATTCAACTATTAAGGATTTAATTAGCTATAAGATGGAAAGTTGTTGTTTAGACATAATCCATCATCTTTTACATATCTTTATTCACTCCTAGCGCTTCAGATAAATTTGTGTAAATGAGACAAAAATGTGAATCTTTTATGACAAAGAAAATTATTAAAAGGAGGGGGGAGAGAGCAAAGGGTAGGGGATGTTGGAGCTGTAAATTTTTGCAATATTTTCACATATTTTGCTTGACCCTAAGTTTCCATATGGTCCTCATCCTAAAACACTAGGGCTTGTTTTCCTATCATTCTGCTCATTTTTCGTCCATTGTATCCATCGGGTCTTGCATGATTCACATCGTGGTATATGTCTCCCTGATCCATTTTGCGTGTTTCAGCTTGCATGAGTTTGTATTGCTTATCGGCAAGACTCATCCAGTGTCTTAGCGAATAGATTTTATCTGCAGGTGGTTGTCGGCATAGCTTTCATAGGGTTTCATCGACAGGAAGATGCATATTTCAGAAAGAGTTTGGGCATCGTTTTAATGTCATGCCGAAATTATTTTGTCTTATCGACTGGTTAAAGTGGGTTTTTATCGGTGTAAGATTTTGTTTTTGTATAACGTCTTGGCAAGCTCTCATGGTCCTACCGACATTCACATTGAATGTTCTTTTCAGCCAAACCAGGGGTATTCGGTATATGGTCATAACGATTTCCATTTGTTTCACTGACCAGTATTTGGCAGTGCATCGGCGTGAGTTTTTTCCTTTTGTTGAAAGGTCTTAGCGATATCATCTTTTCACACCGACCGACGTTTTAGGGAACCTTTTGATATGAGTATGGGTTATCAGCATCATGTCACAACGAGTTCAATGTGTCTTGCCGACTTCATATATGGGTTGCTTTCGGCAGGACTTTCTCTTGGTTTCGATGACAGGAGGATGATTGAAGACCTTTGGTGAAGCATTGGATAATCTACAAGAGGTCTCTCTGATCGTTGGAAGCTACAACGACATACATGACGGGCTCATCGGCGAGAAAAAATTTAAGTCACAGCGACATAACAAAAGGAAAAGGGGCTTTCGGGGAAAGGTAATGAAATCTACAAGAGGTCTCCCCGAGTGCGATGGGCTACAGCGACTGTGAAGGAAGTAAAATGCATTTTGGTAAGATATTCTCTTGTGTCTTAGCGAATGGAAAAAATGTAATACACATGTGCTCTCGGTATGACAAAAGGTTTTTGATATGATATCCCACCAATGGCAGAAGGCTATAACGATACACAATGGAACAAAAGCCTACTCCTAGACTTTGGCATAATGAGCAGATGGTCACGGGGGATGCGAAGCAGGGGAACACTGGCAGGGAGCGATAAGTGATACAATTGCCTTCGGTATACCTTCAGGCCTGTCTTGGCGATTGGTTGGTGATTAAAACAAAATTTCAAAGTGCTATGGCCGACATGATTTGGGCCTGATTTCTACAAGGGCCGACATGAATTTGAAACGATATGATTCCTAATGCTGGTGTATAAGCATACACCTGGATTGTAATTGAAGGACATCATATTTTTTAGATCAGATTTTAGATTAGATAAATATAGTAGAGTAGGAATGGGCATGGTAGAATAAAGTTCTCATTTTGGAGACCATGGCGCATGTTTTTAAATGGTGATTTCAATGAAATTCAGTTGGTGTGACAAGTTATTTTTGGTATCAATTGTTTGTTAAGCTTATTGAAAAGTATTGCTGAAGCTGTCTCCAATTTGATTTTTTCTAGTTGTTTAAATTGGAATAACAAGTTTATTTTCAGTTTATCTATGCACATTTGTTGCATTTGTGTGATTAATTAACTGGTTCTCTCAAGTAGGGATTAAATCATTTTCATTGATCACAGTAATCAGGAAGATTCATTTGGATTATTAAAGAAGAGCTCAGTAGTCATAATCTTGCATTGTTTATACAAGTTATGAACAGATCATATGCCTGCAATTTGATTTTCTGCCAGAATAAGTTTCCCACTTCTATTTTATTTGACTCCGCATACCCAAAAAGGCACTAGTCTCTGCAATTTCATTATTTGAATTCATTCAATCTCTTTTTATCAGTTAATTAAGCATTCTAGGATTTAAATCGAAAGATAGTTATCAAGTTTGGTTTCATTTGTTCACTGTCATCTGCCGTGGTGGAAAAAGCACTTCAGAAGGATAATCATAAGATAAGCCTGCATTGTTCAAGAAAGGTACACCCACCTAGGTTTAGTAGCACTTGAAGAGTAGAAGGTTTGATTGTTTCAAGCATTGTTCTGTTACCCTAA
Source organism: Sequoia sempervirens (assembly GCA_007258455.2). Taxonomy (NCBI): domain Eukaryota; kingdom Viridiplantae; phylum Streptophyta; class Pinopsida; order Cupressales; family Cupressaceae; genus Sequoia; species Sequoia sempervirens. Next base: position 1,832 of record VDFB02169789.1, on the reverse strand, counting down.
AATGATGTGAAAGTTTGGCAATCTTTCGTGGTTTAAACCTGCATTTTTGAGAGCTAACAGGGGGCAAGAGAATGCTTGAATGTATAGCAAAGTATAATATTTTGATCATTATAACAATGAAATGAATCTTAAGTTTGAAGCATTAATATCATTTACAACATTTATGATCAAGAATGAATGTAAGTAGAGAAACTTTTGCATACCTGCAGATGGTACAAAATTTCTGTTATGGAAGCCCCATCAACAACAAGATCCAACATCTGGTGGTATCTATCCTAATCGAAATTCTCAAACCCTTCGTGAGTCGGGCTAATTTTTCCACTAACTTGTTATGCACAAAAGTCAAATTTTAGAGTTATGTCACCACTTTTAAATAGAGGAAACAAAGTTTTGAAACCAAATCCACACATAACACAATGTGGTATTCATAAAAAGCCATACAAACAAACTAAACTCAGAACATTGGAATGGAAACAACTTCAAATTATGATGTAGAGCATGGATTTAGGGTATAAAGAATCATTTTTCTTCCACCATAGCAGTGAAAAAGTTAGCACTTTCATCTTTAATATTGGTTTAATAGTTTCCAAATCCATGCATTTCTGTTATTGAAAAGTGCATTACCTATTGAGCTTCTTCTTTGTTTTGAGAATAGTTTAATATTCTCTACTTAACAGGGCTAACCAGTGATCTATTTCAGCTCTCATTTGGCCTCACATCACTCAATTCCCTATATCCAATCATATAACATTAATCATTCATTCATTAATAACATACAAAATTCATTCTATTCATCCATTATTAATAATATATGTTTATTCATTCATTAACATTTAACATTCATTAATTAACATATTCACATTCATTCATTAACATATAATATTCATTCTTTCAGTTTTTACATATTATCAAAAATATGGTTGCCATGATATGATTACAATCACTTTTTTTTGTTTCTTTTTTAAAGCTAAAAAAATTTGAAGTGGAGTATCGTTTTCTAAATCATTTGTCCCCCCTTTAGTTTTTTTTCCCTCTGCTCGTGATCTTAATGTACGCCTAGTCGTCTGCTCACGATGTGGACGCCGCTGCAAGGGGGGTTTGCTACAATAATAAAGAAATGTTAAACTGATATGTTTTTTTATTATTGTTACAAGTATTTCATTAATTAAAAGAATATTAGAGTGGTTCTCTTTACCTGATGGGTCCACATCATGTTTCTGAACTTCTATTAAAGACTCATGCTCAACATGTTGAACGCCCTCTAAATCCTAATCTGCAGTTGAAACATGAAAGGTTATATTAATTAATACACCAATTGAAATTAAATATGTTTAAAAGAACATGAGAGTGGTCCTCTTTACCTTATGGGGCCACATCATGTTCCTGATCTTCTCTAGCCTGATCATGCTCAACACATTGATCACGCTCTACATGCTCTAAAGTTTAAACACGAAAGGTTACATTAATTAATACACCAATTGCAATTAAATATGTTTAAAAGAAATTTAGAGTGGTCCTCTTTACTTGATGGGGCCACATCATGTTCTTGATCTTCTCTAGCCTGATCATGCTCAACATGTTGATCACACTCTACATGCTCTGAAGTACCAGAATGCACACCATGACCTTCATCTACAGGTTGTGCTCCACCCTCACCAGGCTGCATTCCAATGTCATGTGCAGTATTATCATTGCTTGAATGTTTAAAACAAATAGGCATGTAATTAATTTATGGTGGAAATTAATATTGAATAGATTGCACAAGTATTCAATTTTAAATAAACTTTACTAATTTATTTACCAGCGGTCGATGCTGAAGATTGTGGCTTTCC
>VDFB02169788.1:0-24678 GCA_007258455.2 Sequoia sempervirens | reverse complement strand
CAGGCTCCCTCTAAATCTTCAGGCACTTGCATCAACCTTCTGACCTCTTCGTCCAAGATTGCCTGCAACACTTTGACTTAGATAAATGTTTTTCCAGTGCACACCTCTGGTACTGAAGAGAATTCAGAATAGTCCTCCTTGACCTCATCTCAGATCTCACTATTCTGAATAGGTTTGCGGAGCTACCAATGACAAATCCAGAAGACAATCTTGAGCAATTATGATCTCAGCAACTGAAGGGATCCTCTAAGGGTTTAGCACCGAGCCTTTCAATACAACAATCTTCACTTCTTCTCAGTGAGTTACAAGACTCCCTCTTGATCCTTGCTCCAAAGATTGCAAAGGAGACTTCTGGAAGTGAGCTCCCTCTGGCCACCAGCTCAGTCCCAAGGCTGCTTGATTATTTCTTTGGTCGGCATGACTTCCTCACAAGATGCCTCAAGCTTTTCATCATTAAGCAATTTCTCATCACCTTCTTGCTCCTGCAAGCATTTTAGAGAGAGATTACTTAACAGTTTGTAATTACCCAAAGAAATAACAAGACTGGAATCATACAAAGTTTACAATCACAGGTTATAACATGAACACATAAGCTTTTATGCACAATGTTAGAACATGAATAAATAAATCAACCTGAAAGAGAAATATATCAAAAGATCAAGAAACTTATCTTTATATAATTTTTGATATAACTCTTTCGTTCATCTTTTACTCCTCTCGAGAGTGCCAAACTCAGCACAACAAGGGAATAATCTGCACAACTACAGATTTCTTGAATGCATTAAGCGGTTAGCATGTAGAACCAGCTCTCTCCAAGAGTCAAGGCTCTAACACAGTTCATGCATTAGAGAATGATGTCATTGTGATCAACCTATCACAATCGAAAATGCAATTCTCTTTTTCATCTCAAAGTCACACTCAGAGATCTACATGATCAGCATGAACCAACTCACAATAGATAATTTGAAGTCTTCAAAGGATCACAACTCAAGAGAAATCACTAACTCTCTTTCCTAAGATCCAACTAACTGAAGTAACTGTAATTCAAACTAGAAAGGTGATTTCAACAAAACACAGAATACTTATCTTCCTTGATATTCTGATGAATGCAATTATTGAACTCGGTATGCTGTTCCTATACTCAGATCAATCCACAGCCTTCATGACTCGAGCACAGACTCATGACAAGGTTAAATTTGAACAAGGCCCATGACTGCTCAAATTTACAATGCACTCCGTTTCCAACTGCAATCCACTAGGTTATGCAACATGCTTACTAGCAATACCCAAATTGTTAGAGATAGATAGGATCATCACTCGAAAGACTTTATCAGATCTGCACAATTGAGATTCACATAAAGGAATATAAGCAAAGAAAGGAACCAAATACTTATCTCTATTTGATTTCAGCCTTTTGATTTCAACCCTTGGCAGCACAATCTGACATAGTTGAGCTCTTTGACTTCCATAATCATGTGCTTTTAGATAACAGATCCCGGGAGGTGAGATCACCACATATAACTCTCTGATCTCAGATTGCTAACAATATGACTCAAGTAAACTCATGAAGAGAGCCAAGATGATGTGCTCCTTTCGTAGATGACAAAACTAGACTTTTCTGAAATGGAAGGACCAAAGAATGCAGCCCGCACAGAAGTACTCTACTTGCTCAAGTAGAAGACGTTAGATCTGACTTCGAATTATTTTTCAAGATCTGATCAGATCTTTCCATAAAACTGCTCTGATACCATGTTGTTTATGATCAGATGTAAATGCATAGAGAAATAAATCAAAATCAAACAAAAATAACACAGCATATACCCTGGGGAAACCCTCCTCTTGAGGGAGAAAAACCCAGCAACAAAGATCTCTCTTATATTGATTATAGAAGTGGCAACAATTCACTTTACAATGAGGCCGAACATAGGGCCAGAAATCAGTTTCATCACCAGTTACAAAGAACAGAACCAAACTGTTGCACTTTAAGACTGAAGTTCAGTCTTATAGGAACTCGCAGACTGCCCCTGAATGACTTACAAACTAACCTTGATCAATTCACAATCTGGACTTGAGGAGTTCGCTCTTACAGAAAATTGACCTCACAGAATTCGCACTTGATAATGTTTGCTCCTGACTGGAATCGAGCTTGCACTAGGCAGAATTTGCACTTGTGTAGAGTTCACACTGTGATGAAGTAGTTCGCACTGTGATATCTTGAATCTGCACCATGAATAATTCGCTAACTGTTACTTCACCTTGATCAGATCATATAATATCAACTAAGATCACCCACTTTATCATCAGCTGTGTTCGCCCCTTAAGTCATAGACAAGTTTGCACCTTTTTTTGTAGGAATGATTGAACTGACTTCCTCTATAATATGTTTGCACTGTATATAAATACACATCCTCAAGACCCTTCAAGTCGGCCTCAATATATTTCTAATATTCTTTTACAAAGGTCGGCCTTAATTTAAATATTTTCTAATAAAAGATAAACATCAAAAATCTTTTATGTCGGCCCATAAGGAAAACAAGAAGAATGTCGGCCTAGATAAATGAATGCCTCTTCACAAGAGGTCGGCTCTAACAACACATTAAATGACTTCTTATGTCGGCTATACAAGGTGAGGATGAACAATAACAATAAAGTAAATTGAATAGCCAACGGCTATAAATTCAATTTAAGACTTTCTCGAAAGAAGTGAGCTGGAAGGATCAACCGAAGCTGCTATAACATTAACAATAGAGACTAAACTACCACAAAACACTTTAACACTAATTTTTCCAAACCGTTGATTCAAATGACCCAAACGCATAATCTATCAATCAAAGATTAGTAGAAGTTTGAAGTCTTTATTTGGGTGAAGAATCCATCCACATCAAAGAGAAAAGTTACTAGAGCCATAGCCAAATTTTGGAAGATTGGAGACTAGAGATTGTTGTTAAGTCACCACTCTTAGAAAAGAGATTGAAGGTAGAAGTCATTCATAGCTGCCATTGGAGGATCGTAGTCATCAAAAGTTGTTTGAAAGGGAGTCAAAAAGGATGCTTGATAAAAATTTGATAGTAGTCGTGTGATCAACTACAAAACACAACATAAAGGTTTGTAACCATCAAAGAAAATAATTAAGGTTTATAAAGGATAAAAAATTATTGGAGGGAAGGTTAAAGAATTTATTATACCATTGTCAAATCAGTCATAATAGATGTGCAGAAGGAATTTGAAGGAATTGATCGCTCGAACTATTGAATTCACTTTTACAGAAAGAGGTGCAGTCAAAGTAAATGATACAAGATGTATGTGTTGATGTCATAGGAGAAGTCTGCATTCAAAGGGGGAAGATTTCTAGATCACAACTATTAAGAGAAATGACACCCACCAGTTTTTAAGGAGGAAAGAGTGTCTAGAAATTTTGGAGGTCCCATCACCAACTTAAGTCAAAAAAATTATGTTGTTAAAGTGGTTGCTACTAAAGAGAAGAGGTAGCCGTAGTTCCTAAAAATCCACAACTTGAAGGAAGGAGATGCCAAATTTAAAAAAGTTTTTGTAAAGAGAGATCATGGGCATGTAGTTCGAAGAAAAGTTAATGCATCAAATTTTGAAGAGAGGAGGTCACTATTATTTCTTTCTTGTCAAAGGAATTTGAGTAAGTGGAAGCAACTTCCTACATTAACCTAAGCAAGAGATAGTTGCAAAAATTTCTTAAACACCTTAAATAATTGTTACAGATTTAGATGCACATAGATATCATAAATAGATAAAGAATTTAAAACTCATAACACAACTTTACATCGGGAAACCCCATAGTCCAAAACACAAATCAATTATATTATTCAATAACAACTAGTTACAATATAATCATAGATTTATGCTCTTGTAGGTTTCTTCAAACTTCTTCACAATTCTAGAGTAATTTCAACAACATAACTGTACTTCAATACAATAGCAACATACAACTCCAAAATACAAGTGCTTAATATATAAGATCTTACAATGCATAAATTAGAAATTTCTAAAGTAACTACCAAAGGTTGAATGTGCAACATGGAAAGCACCAAAAACACTATAGATGCACAATGGTAAGTTTTCAATTGTCACCATATGCCAATCTGCAAAATTTTCACTTGTCAAAATAACCGCACCTCAAAAAATCATGTTTCGTGTAAACTCAACATAGAAATATAAAAAACATTTATGCACAACTACACCTACAAAAAAAAACTTTCCAAATTGACTCCTCATTCGAATAGAAATTGCACGTTGTAAAACACAAAACAAAGGGAGAAAAATAGCTACATTTAATACTATGGAAAAATCAGTTCTTATGGAAAAATCAAAGGTTGAGACACCTTCTTTTTGCAACATTATCTCAATTATCAAACACCTTTGAAGAACCAATGAATGTATCAAAATTTAACTACTATATGCCATGAGGCCAATAGACTCTGAACACCATCTAAACTTTTATGTGGTCATTGGCTTGGTCAATGCATCTGCAACATTCGTCAAGGTGTCACCTTTCTCCAACTTCACCTTTCCATATTCCACCATATCACAAAAAAATGAAGTTGAACATAAATGTGCTTTGTTGTGGCATGGAAAGTAGGATTCTATGCTAAGAAAATGGCACTCTAACTGTCACAACAAATAGTAATCTACCCTGCATCAAAACCAAATATCAGAACACAAACGCTTAATCCAAATGGATTCCTTACAAGAATAAGTTACTACCATGTACTTTTCTTATGTTGTGGATAAAGCGACTACAACTATCCACATACTTGTCCAACTTATTGTACCACCATACATCGTGAACACATAGCCACTAGTGTATCTTCTACTGTCAATGTCACTTGCCCAATATAAATCCATATATCCACAAATACTCACTGAGTGTCAAGTTCCATTAGGATAACCATGAAATCATAAGTAATACTCATAAGTACCCTACAAATATCTAAACACTCTCTTCACTACATCCCAATGTACTTGTCTAGTATTAGCCATAAACCAACTAAGGACTCCCACTACTTGAGTAATGTTTGGCCTTGTACATACCATAGCATACATAAGACCACCAAAAACACTTTCATATGGTATTTTTTTCATTTCCTCCATCTTAGTAAGAGATTTTGGAAAATATTCCACAGAAAGCTTCATCCCTTGCATTATAGGAACAACTAACTATTTGCAAGTTGTCATGCTAAACCTCTCCAACACAATATTCACATACTTGATTTGGCTTAACCAATGCTTTATGTTAGCTCTGTCTCTTCTAATCTCGATACCTAGAATAACCTCACTACACCTAGATCCTTCATCTCAAATTGTGTTGGCAATTGAGACTTCAAATCTGAAATCAAAATTTTACCATTCCTAGAAAACAACATATCATCTATGTATAATACAATTATGAGAATAAAACCATTATCATATTTCTAATATTCACAATGGTCAGATTTAGATCTCAAAAATCCCAATGGCAATGCATAGGTATTGAACTTCTAGTACTAATTCAAGGAGACTGCTTAAGACAATACAAAGAATTTTTCAACTTGTAAACCAGGTTTTCTTTACCTTTAACCACAAAATGCTCTGACTATGACATATAAATATCTTCATCAAGGTCACCATGAAGGAATGTTGTCTTCACATCCATTTGTTCCACTTCTAGATCATACGTTTCTACAAGTAATAACAAGAATCAGATAGATATCAACTTCACAACAGAAGATAAAATCTCACCATAGTCAATTCCCTCCACCTAAGAATACCCCTTAGTGACTAACCATGCCTTATGCTTCTCAAAACTTCCATCTAGACCAGATTTTGTCTTGGACACCCATTTATATCCAATGGGTTTCCATCCTTCAAGAAAAGGTATCAAATCCCATGTATCATTTTTCCTCAATACAACCATTTCTTCATCCATGGCTTTCATCCAAGAATTTGCATCACTCGCACTCATAGCCTCTCTAATAATCCTAGGCTCATCAATGTTAGTAATGAAAAAAAATACAATTGGAATCCAACAAAGAATAACTAAATCTTTCAGGTGAATAACCAAACCTATCAGGTTGCCGCCTATCTATGGTACACCTCTTGAATTTTTGAGGTTGAGGTTTTTCTTCTTGTTCAAAACTTTCAGAGCTTCTCAAAATCTCCTCATCACTAGGTTCAATAGGAGTACATAGTTCTTCTTTCATCGGAGTAAGTGGAATTTGAATTACCTTGTTTTGTTTCTCCTCTTTTTCTGGCTACAACTCAACTATGGAAGGTTTCATCTCTCAAAAGATCAAACTTCTACTATAGAGAACCTTTTGGGCCACTGGGTCCCAAAGCTTGTACCTCTTCACACCAACACCATAGATGATGAAGATACACTTAACTACTTGGTTCTCCAACTTAGACCTTGTCTCAATCAAAACATGAATTTAAGCTTGACAACTAAATACTCTAAGATGTCTCATTGAAGGATTTTTACTAGACCATGCCTCCATGGGTTTCCTATCAACAAGAGCTAATGTAGGAGATTTGTTGATTAAGTAACATGTAGTGGCTACTACTTCAACCTAGAACTTTTTCTCAAGGCCAACAACACTCAGCTTACTCCTAGCCCTCTCCATCAACGCCCTATTCATCCACTCTGCAACTACATTTTGTTGTGGTTGTATGGATTTGTCTTATTTCTCTCAATCCCATGCTCTTTATAGAACTTGTCAAACTGTGTTGAACAAAACTCACCGCCATTGTCAGTCCTCAAACATTTAATCTTTTTACTAGTCTAATTTTCTACCAAGGCTTTAAACTCCTTAAATAGACTAAAGACTTTAGCTTTTCTTTTGAGAAAATAAAAAAATGTCCTACTATAATCATCTATGAAAGAAACAAAATATATATATTGACAATGAAGGAACATTCACAGGATCAAACAAATCAGCATGAACATAGTCCAAAACCCTAGAAGACTTGTGAGAACTAGAGTGAAAAGTAACACAATGTTGTTTACCATAAACACAATGTTTTCAAATGTAAAACTCAAGATTACAATCATCAAGGCATTCAACAAGGATCTTAGATTTTAGGGCTCTAAGACCCTTCTCACCAATGTGACCAATTTGTTGATTCCATAACATTTTCTTCTCTACAGGAAGCTTCATTTCCAAGGAATGAGCACCCTTAAGTACCCAAAATGCATGACCATCAGATGTAGTTGGTATAGATTTATCTAATTGATCTGACAATGAGGATGAAGAATCCAAAGATTTATTCTTTGGTTTATTAGAGGAATTATTGCACTAGACAGTGCATGCATCCAACTTGAACAAGGTGCAAATCTAAACACCCTTAGCCAACACCATAGCTCCTCTCATCATTTTTCATCCTCCACTCAAGAAAACAACTTGTAGTCCCATATCATTCAATTTACTCATAGAAAGAAAGTTTTGTGCCAAACCTGGGATATGCAATACACCGTTAATCCCCTTCACTCTTCCATCAAGGAATCTGATTTTTACTCTTCCACGACCAACGATCTTCAGCTAAGAGCCATGACCTGAATACACCTTCCCACCATCATATTCTTCATAGTTCAAAAAAAAACCTCTATGAGAGGTCATGTGGAAAGAAGCATCTAATTATGTCAACCACACATCTTTTGATGCATGCATTGCCAAAGCTGTGACAAATGTATCTACATCATTTTGAGAGGATTTTTTAGAGTTGTAATCTAAGAAACTATTTTTTTCTTTCTTCTTTTTCTCTTCCTTGCACTCTTTTCTCAAATGACCAAATTTGTTGTAGTTCCAACACTCAAAGTTTGTACCATTAAAATTCTCCATTTTGGTTCTACTACATGTGCTTTCCATCTTTTTCCTACAACAAGGTCATGAAGTACCCTTATACAAAACTCCCACTGAAACAAAGATCAACTCAAAAGAACCTTCAAACCCAACAACAAAATCAAAGTTGGCCAAGCTTTGATACCAACTAAAATGAAGACGGATAAGCGAAAGCAGGTTCTTATGCTAACCTAAGCAAGAGAGAGTTGTGAAAATTTCTAAAACACCTTTAACTGTTATAGATTTAGATGCATACACATATCTTAAAAATGGATAAACAATGAACTCATAACAAAAAAAAATTACGTGGGGAAAACCCTTTCGGGAGAAAAATCCCACACTCCAAAACACAACCCAATTATATTATTCAACAACAATTAACTAGTTACAATATAATCATAGAGCTATGCTCTTGTAGGAGTCTTCAAACTTCTTCACAATTCTACAGTAATTTCGGCAACATAATGGTACGTCAATACAATAGCAACACACAACTCCAAAATACAAGTGCTCAATATATAAGAGTTTACAATGCATAAATTAGACATTTCTAAAACAATGCAACATGGAAAGCGCAAAAAACACTACAAATGCACAATAGTAAGTTTCCAATTGTCACCACATGCCAATCTGCAACAATTACACTTGCCAAAATAACTACACCTCGAAAAACCACATTCCATGTAAACTCAACATGGAAATAGAAAAAACATTTATGCACAACTCTACCTGTAGAAAACAACTTTCCAACTTGACTCCTCATTCGAATATAAATTGCAAGTTGTAACTCACAAAACAAAGTGAGAAAATTAGCAACATTTAATATTATGGAAAAATCAATTCTTATGAAAAAATCAAAGGATGAAACACCTTCTTTTTCCAACAATTTGCAGGTGTTAACAAAAGGCAAAGGATGTTGGTGTAAAGGAATTTTTAGTCAAAATCAGACGTCGAGCACTAAAAAGTCAGCCCCAATCATAGGTGAAGATATTGTTTGTAATATATCACAACATAGTCCAAATAGATTGTGGCCATAAAGAAGCCTTCTCAAATAAAGAAGAAATGATATTGCTAAAGGAAGAGATTGTGGAGGAGAAAAGACGCCAAATAAAAGAGGAAAATAGGGTATCTAAAAATTGAGAAGAAAAGTCATAGTCCAAAAAGAAGCCATAGCTCGTAGTAAGTCACAAGCAGCAAAAGACAGTTTGAGCAAGTTATCAAGAAGAAAACATAGATGTCAAAGCAGAGGAGAGTTCCCAAGAAGTCTAAATTCGGTGAGGTGAAAAAATGTCATTAGATTGAAGCAGAAAGATCATTGTCGTGAAGGAAAAAGAGTTCTCGCAAAGAAATGTTAGTGAAAGAAAAAGATACAACTGCAGTTGTTGAAGGAGAAACCGTTGAAGGAAGAGTGAAGGCACAGATTGCCGCAGCAATTGGAGAGAGAGTTGAGAAGATCTGCAGATTTTGAAAATAGTTTAAAGAAGTTTAAAGACTTGGAAAACAAAATTGGAAATAATAAATGCTGAAGTATGTGGTCAAAATTAAGGGGGAATATTGGAATGTAATTTTTCCGGTAGACTATGCAGTTTGCATGTTTGAACTAGGGTCTATCTCATAAATTGTTTCAGTCATGAATGCATGTAGTTATATTACAGTTTGCATATCAGTTATACTCTAGTTTGCATGTTATTTGTATGATTCTTTTTGTAGATCAGCTGTTAGTTACTATTAGTTTATCAACCTCTCTAAGTTGTCTAAGACCTCTAGATAATGACACAAATGTAGTCAATCAGAAAATAAAATTCATTCGATGCAGTAACCCGTTTGCGATTATATATTGTCTCCTCTGCCCACCCACACAGAGGAAGTCATAAAATCAAAATTATGACAACCGAAAAATAAACTCTCAACCCAAATCATTTTGGAGAACTATAAAAGATTGTTAGGAAATTGTATGTATATTTTTTTGCGTTCAGTGTGCTCGGAAATATCAGAATTATCGGGCAAATGGTAAAAGAAGCCATGGCTGGCCCAACAGTTCATCACAAGGCCGCAAGGCGGTTACCGTCAACGCACGAAAGGAATCGTTTAACGGATGTGCGATTGGCAAACAGATCACTAAGCGAATAAATTTAAAAATTTGCGAGCAAGACAAAGGCTTCAAACAGATGACAAAGGGGATTCCTGTGCGTGTTTTAAACCAAACTAGACTACCATGAACGTAGAGTAGGGTAAAACCAGAGTCCTGACAGCAATAAACAGCGGGGGGAACAAGAGAGAGTTCACGGATCAAAACAAACATCTCGGATCAGCTATCAACCGGGACTGCAAGGACAGAGTTAACGGATCAAATTCAAATGGCTCTGAAAGCTAAAATCAAAATTAGGGTTGGATGATTTCTTTTAAAAATGAAGGCTTGTCACTGTAAACAGCAACAGAAGTAAGGATAGCTTAGAAGGTTGACATGGTCTTCGACTCTCGAGAAACAAAGACCACACTTGTAATCCATAAAACATTTATGTGGAAGGACGAAAGTCTTTTCATAGGTACACACGTCTTTGCCCTTAGTGATCTCATAAAAGAGAATAAAAGGTTGCTGATAATAAAAGAATGATCAATATATTCCCTATTAAAGAATAACAATAACACTCAAAAGATGTCACTTAAAAGTAGTGTAGTGTACTACGAATTCCCAAAAGAAGATGGAGCGTGCATAAATTTCACATTACATATTAATTGGCTTGAAAAGAATTATTATAGTTCAAATCAGTGAAATGATAAAATAGAGCCATTATCGTGTGCATATATGTCACCAAGTTTCCGTCGCATTAATATAAGGGTTAGAATTATCTATCTTATTACTCCATTATAAATTTAATATTTAATACATATTTAATAATTTTTTAGTAATATTGTAAAAGTATATTTAAAATAAATATTTGAGACATTTAGATAATAGTGGCATGGTATGATGGTTAAATTATTCAAATCTCATTGAGAGGTAATTGTTCAAAATTTATACTGGAGATGAGATTTTTTAATCTCATAGCTCCAATCAAAAGCATTTATCCCTCTCGATAAAAAATAAATTGAAACATATAATAAAAATCAAAATAACAATTTAAATAAAAAATAGATAGTTAAAAAAATTATATATAATTAAATAAAAAATATTGATTGATGAAATATTATAAGTAGAAATGAAAAGAGATCCAGAAGATAAACTTTACCAGACATAAGTTTATAAATATGATGAATACTGACTCTTCCTGAATTTTTCGTTAAAGTGTTTCTGTATAGTTTATTGCAATTTACAATTTCTTTTGGTTGAAGTTTGCTTGGAAATAATCTCTCTGTATGTTCAAAATTAAAATATTTTCTAAAGAGAAGCAAGACTAAGTGAACAAAATGAACTGAAAACATATATGTGTGTATACTACAGCTAAGTAGCCGACGCAATTTTTGCCCTACTTGAAGTGCTGGTATTAGACTACTGATAATCTATGGAGAAGGCTAGCGCACATTAGATCTTGAGCTCAATCTCATACAGTTCAATGCTACAATAACACTTTAGGTTAGTATATCTATATTCAACGTGGATTGATTCATTTATTTCATACATATTCTAGGCAATTGATGCTTCTGGTATAACAAGTTTGTGTTTCTTTTTCTTTACTCCTGCCTTATCTTATATTTGTTACTTTTTTCCACAGATAGAAAGTTGAGATCTCAGAGAATTTGTGATCTACTCCAGCAAGGTGACCTGACAGGATCTAAGTCTAAGGAGATAGTAGGAATGGCTTTCCAGAAGGTTGAAAGGAGTCATTTCAGCACTCCGCCTGGATGGCGTCTGGCTACTTTTGAGGAAGCCAGCAAAGGGCTGAAGATTATTAAAGACCAAAATATTTTAGAAAAGTGGGACAGAGCGCGTCTGTTGGACGGTTGGATAACTGGTGAAGGATATAATTTTGAAATGGGAAATGACTTCAAAGGGTGTTTGGGCTACATGCTTCTCATTCAAACCCAAGCTTCTGGTAGGCATTATTTCTTTATCAAAACACGAATCTGGGGTTTTACTTTAAGTTAATCTTTGTTTACATAGTAATCTAAAAAATATTAGATGATAACTGATTTAAATGAAACAGGCATCTGATCTGTGGAAACTGTAAGTTAATAATTGCTTTGTCAGTAATCCCTAAAATATTAGATACAGCTACCTTGATAGAATAAGGGTTGAAACTATTAGAAATTAGAAGATCTAGGAGATAAAGAGACAAGCACAATGAATAATATTTAATTATTGTCTTTAGATGACTCAAATGATAACGAGTGCAAAGTCTTGCATGTATAGGAAAGGATGATACAATCCACTTATGAAGTGAATTGGCAAGTGTCCTATAATGTGGCACAAATGAGTAGACAAGTGTTTTATAGGTGTCAGCCTTAGGAACTCTTGGAGTGTGCAAACCAACAGCCTCTATGACCAAGTCATCAACCTTGTGTGCCAAGTGTTGAGTGACCTTTGAGGTGAGATGGAAAGTCTTCCAACCTCAAGAGGCATGTGCATGAGGTTAACCAAATAGCTTGGTAACCACTAAATACTTAAAGTTTGCACACTCAGTTAGACAAGATGTTGTCTAACTTCATCAACCTAAGTACACTTAAATATAATAAATGGATTAACTATTCACACTAATAGGAACTTGGTCTAGCACTATCACCTTAAGCTAAATCAATTTCATAGATTTTAAATTTTGTTTTCCAACAACAATACTCAATAAAATGTGCTCATAGATCCTTCATTTTATCTTGAAAAAATATTTATAACAATTCAAATTTAGGAAAAACGGTTAATTATATAGTTCTTAACATAAAATTGTAAAGGAAATTAAACTTTACCTTAGCATAGTCTAGGCTATTTTACTATATGTACACACATAAGTATAGTTCAACCTAGAATAAATCATTGGGTATTCAAATATATAAATGATTAATAATAAATGTTATTTAAAAAAATAAAATAAAAAAATAAGAGTATTTAGTTCTAGAAAGGTAAATGTTTAAATGAAGGACATTGACATAAAATTTGATAATCTTTCAGATTGAGATCAAGTAATAAGATTTGGTACTAGTATCAATATAATAAGCATTTGTCTCTCCTATACAAGGGAAAACTTGGAGATCAAGGACAAGTTCAAGATCATGAACTCTTCTTGTACCTACTAAATTATTGTATAGATTTAGTAGACTCATATTCTTCACTTTATCCAATGCATTTTCTTTCTATTAAAACTCAAAATTGGTGTTGTATAATCATAGAGAAGGAACTAACATCTAGGCCTAAGCACCTATGCCAATCTAGATTAATGAAGCAAAAGACATTAGTTGTGGGAAATTAAGGGCCAATTGATATGAGAGAAGAATTTATCTACACATTTAGCTTTTAAAGGCAAAGGAGGGTGTTCCTACATGTCTAATATATGAAAAAGTAAAGAAATAATATATGTGAGCTCCTTAGTTCAGCCACTTGTACAAGGAGGAAAATGCAAGCATGTTTGAACAAAAGGTTGATTTTAAACTAATCCAAAAGGAATCATGCAATAGTTCATTGGGCAATAGAACTAAACCGTAAAATAGCATGTAAATGATAATTTATATTTTAAGTAGAGGACTATCACTATACATAGAGTCCCATTATTATAGATATAATTTCATCTAAATGTAATGCATAGACTCAAGAATGTTCACACATTAATTCATCTTTAGTAATCTAAATTTGTTCAAAGATGCTTCAATGGTTAATTTTAAAAGAATATTTCACATAATTTGAAATGGTTTGATAGTCACTATAATGACAACTAATAAGAAATGACAAAAAGTCAACAAATGTGACCTTAGAGATATATAAAGTACCATTGGAACTAAACCAACTAGATAAAGTACATTCAAGTGACTCTACTTCATCAATATAATCATAAATAACAATAATGCCTATAATGTGATGCAAATAAGTTTTGAGAAAAGTGATTAGGTGGAAAACAAGACTCACCAAAATGAATCAACAAGATGATGAGCCACTAAGTTTTCTTTTTCCACACTAAACACTATAATTGATGTGATTATGAGAGTCAAAAGATGCAAATAACAATTACAAATGATACCTAACTATTATAGAAACTATGAGGGAAGTGTTTAGAGCTCAAATAGGTGTGTACCTTGTTGCAAGAAGCATGTTTTTAGGGAAAAAAGGACTCATTCGCATTTATTGGTGAATGGGTCCCTATTAGGGTTTCTAAAATTGAGATCTGCATTACTTTCCTTGATGTATGCACTCTTAGATTCCCAGCTGTTAGCTCACAAAAACCTGTCCTTTATTTTGTAGCTTCAATTCTTCATTATTGCACTTTTAAGATAAACTTTACAACTTGACAACTTTGACATTTTTTCTCCAAATCTTTACTCCACTTGTCTTCAACCTATAAATTTGCAAAAACACATTCAAGGGAAGAAAAACTTGTTGATTTTTAGTGAATAGAGGTTTTCCTAAGTCAAACCACTTGTAAGTAATTAAACCAAATGATGAGACAATGAAATTGAAGCATGAAACATGAAATGATGCAATGTAGATACCTTGTAAGATGTCTTGTAATACAAATATAAAATCTAACATGTAGTGGAGATGCATAATGTAGATCTTGATTCCTGAGTATGATGTGAACAACACTTTCAAGTAGATATTCAATACTACATTGACTAACTTAACTCAACAACATGCATGAATGCATCAAACCCTTGACATGATGGAATGATCTTGAATTTATGTCATAAACTCTTCATAATCTTCCTTGAAATTCCTTTAAAAATGCTCTTGAATTTCTCTATAATGCTCTTGTAAAGTATTAGGATGTTTCATAAAATTTTCTAGGAGAAAAAATTTGAATTAACCCCTTATTTATACTAAATTAGGAGATTAACCTTGAAATTCAAACAATTCAAGCTGACACTAGATTTGGGGATAAATATTATTAAATTTACGCCACAATGAAATTCAAAATGGGGATCCTCATTAAGGGAAGACCCATTCACCACTTAGGGAGAATAGGTCCTGGCTCAGTTTTCTAGGACCTAACCTTGGGGGATTGAAAGATCAATAAAAACTCATTTAGAATCAACTGATAAAGGGGGTCCTAGAGAGGGAGGACTCATTTTCCACCTAGGTCAAATTGTTGAATACACCAAATACTAAGAAGGGGGATGAATCAATATTCTACTAACACAATTAATTTCTAACCATCCGATTATCAATCTACATCTAGCTACTAAAGTAAACTAAAGCACAAAAGGAATCATAACACATTGACACCAATATTTTTACGTGGAAAATCCAAAGTGGGAAAAAATACAGTGAGGATTAGCTCAGAATATATTATAACCGGTTATAAGATATTACATGGGTCACTTCTAGGACTCACTGTTCTTGATGTTGGTGTTTTCCACTGCACCTAAGAAATCTCTAAGGAATAGTCGATTCCTATAGTCAAGACTCTTGTAATGAATGGCCAACTAACAAGATGTAGTCAAAGACTAAGATCTTCTACACTTTAGGCTCTCTGGGACCAAGGAGGGTATTCCAAGTGTGTTCATTTGAGGTTTTGCTTTGTATAACACATCATTTACACATCAATTTGGATGAAGTATAATTTTGCAATAATTACTACGAAATTGGCTTGTTTCTAAGTAACTTGCTACCCATTCATCAAAATGTAGACATCCCTAGTGAGAATTGATACGTACACATTTTGAGATCAATGAATTTTAAATGAATTTAATCCTGATCCTAGGTTGGTCATTAGAAAATTGTTTGATTAACCCTCTAGGAAAATCATTGGGGAATACATTAGTGCCCTATTCATTAGGTGATGGAGTCACACATACAAGTACCAGTAAAACATAAATGACCCAAGAATTTAATAGAATGGACTACCAGCATAATACCTTGCATTATGGAGCTCAATCTTCTGATACATTACTACTTATCAAATCCTTTGCAAATGAATGTAAATTCATGACCCCATTCAAGTATTTTAATTAATTTTTTGAATCAAAACAAAGAATAGAGACATACATTCGAACAAATGTTCAAAGGAGAATGGAAATACCATTAATATTTCATTCAAAATTCACTTAAACTTGTAGAAGGAGAGAAAATATATCAGAATTATATATTTTCTTGTATTTATAAGTCATGTCTACAAAAAAATTCAAGATAATTGAATGAGTTCATTCATAACTCAAAATTGACAATCTATTCTATTCCTATCTACCCATATACATTCGACCCAAAACCTAGCCAAAATCTTCCATTAGTTTTTTCTCTCTTTTCTCTCTTTACAAGTGAGCCTTGAATTCCCTTTTATATGACAAGGGAGCAACAAGCTTCAAGCTCACATGAAATTTCACCACAAATTTTCATTTCATCAAAATCTCCATTGCATTTAATTTTCATTTCAAAACTTCCCACACATTGAATCTACAAAACATGGTGCAATTGGGGAAGGAAAAAGTTGTAACTGCCATCAGAAAAGGGAACACAAAGTGCTACTAAAATCCCTTTTGTCGCTATCCACACAACAAAAACCAGGCAACCAAATTACCACGAAGGCACACAATCAACATCAAAATGTGCCACACATGAAGAACCAAAACCATTAACACAAAAAATTAAATCCCACCTTTACTAGTTCCACGCCCATGATACACACACCCACTTTTAGTCATTTCCAGAGGAGGAGAGGAAACCTCAGCCTCCTCTTCTTTCCTTTCCCAACACGGTTCTAGTCTGTTTGCTCAGGATTTTGACTGCCAATGGAACAAAAGATAGTACCACTTCCTCATTAGAGGGTAGACCATGATTCAAAAGAACTAAATAACGATAGTAATTAGATTCAATCTCGGTTTCACTATCAGAAATGTTGCTTGTAAGGTCAATGGGTGAGTGTTGGCATCCAAAGGAGCCACACCCATATCTTATCTTCCTTTGTGCTCTAGCAGGAGACCACACTGGGCCTTTTCCTTTTTCATCCACTTTTCCTAAAGCATCACTCTAGAATTATAGCCTTTAACTGCACCTAGTGGGTATGAGTCTAAGCTTTTCAGTGAGAATGTTGGCCTCCATGGCTGAAGTAGCTTTTGGAACATCAAAACCATACTTTTGCAAGCCCAGATGAGCAGATCTTCTCACTGGTGCACTCATTTTACATGTTAATTACTCAAAATTACCTTTCCTTAATCAAGAACACACCTATCTGTTAAGTGTGAATGGAACGAATAGCAGTTGTTCCTCCTATATTTATCATTTGGAGAGACATCTTTCACAATCAATTCTTAGCACACATGCGAAATCCAAGGAGCTCATCAGCAGATGTACTACCATCGTTTAATTCCCTATTTGCATGGAAATTCATAGACAATACTTCATGATTACCAACATTTACGTCTCCACACGAATTGAAATCAACTCAATCACTCTGTAAGATGTTAGCCATTAATGCGAGCTAGTTGCACAAAGTAAAAAGGCCATCACGTGTTGTTCACAAAATTTGAATGCTATCCATCGATCTCTTGCCTTGATGGTTGATCAAAGAACCAGCCTCTATTTCACCACCTTCGACTTCTAGTGGTGCTTCACTAAAGTGTTCAACCAATAATCTTCATCCATTTCAAATGGCATATTCATAGTGCGGGGTTCCACAAACTAAACAAGGTGGGATAGGTGTCAAGATCTCGTTAGTTTTAGCCATTGTTCATTTTCACTTAACGAGCCAACGGGGAATAGCGAATATCATTCTGCGGCTTGCATCTTAGCCATTCATTGAAAATGCCAAGCCACAGGGTTTGTAGTGGGGAGTGGGTCTCATGACTATACAGAAACAAGTGTCCACTTTTCACCAGTCTCGCTATATTTATTCTACAGACACTTAATTCTCACGGGCTAGTGGGGTACGGTTCAGATCTCCTCCTAGATCCTCAAATATTTGACCTGCACTTCACATAATGTTAGAATTTAATGGAAGGATTTTTCTAAGCCGCCTTTGACGTGACCCCTTGCAAACTAATGACTTAATCTTAAGTCATCAGGAAAACAAAGACCCCAACTTAGGGAATTGGTGAAATCAATGAATGAGTTGAATAATCGAGACTCTAACCAAAGGGGCTGGTAAATCGATTTAAATAATGGCTCAAAGAAGTGACTTGAAGGAATGGGAATTGGAAAAACCAATCAACACCAAATTAGAACATTTGAAGGCTCACAAGACCAAACCCTACTCACTTATGAGGACAAGGGTTTATCAAAAGGAAAACTATATCAATGGAGAATGAGAAAATCCACCAATATTTTAGAA
This sequence comes from Sequoia sempervirens, assembly GCA_007258455.2. Classification (NCBI taxonomy): domain Eukaryota; kingdom Viridiplantae; phylum Streptophyta; class Pinopsida; order Cupressales; family Cupressaceae; genus Sequoia; species Sequoia sempervirens. Next base: position 6,431 of record VDFB02169788.1, on the reverse strand, counting down.
GCCACAATAGCAACTCATGCTTGGGGATGCATACCCCTAGTGGGTATGGTGAGAAAAAGATCTCAGGTGAGGTAGACCAGGGTAGAAGACCAAAAGAGGAGCTTAGCCAGAAAAAGCAAGCAGACACAACAGAAATCGAACATACCAAACCCTATGTACAAAGTTTATAAAGAATACATTGTAATATATTTTAGAAGCCTCATATGAACCATTGGCTTCAATCCTCAAATTGGAGGCCCAAGGCCCCCAAAAATTAGGGGTTTTTCTTTCCTCTGTCAAACACTCTAGCCTATTTCACCAATGGTGGATCTTCATGAATGTTGTGCAATTCTAGGCATCTAGCCTCATCACAATCAGTATTTCCCATAACACTCAAGATAACACTGCTAGAGTCATCCCTTCCCATCATGAAATCATCAAATTTTATTGAAAAAAAAATTCTCATATTTTGCACCATATTGAGTTGAAGTATCACACCCAAGTTGCTCATCAAATTTGAAAACTTCATAAGCATTATGGCTTCCATTTGGGAATTCTTTCATAAGATCAAGAAAAGGGAAAATAAGACCATACTCTCCCTTCATGTACCTCTCATCAGCATTGTCTTTGGTGGGTGAAAGAAGATCCATAATCATATAAAAAAGGTAAGGGGTATCTGCAAAAATCTCAACTACAACCTAATACTAACTAGCAAAATTTCATTAGTTGTCTACAATTTTGTATTGCTCATCATGTGGATCAAATGCATGGGTCAAATCAATATGATTCTCCTCTTCAACATCACATGATGTCATTGGAACATTGAGGCATTCAACCTAATTAGTCCTTTGATCACCGAAGAGAAAGTTGCCCTCCTTATACTGCCCCTTATTGCAATGTAGATCATAGGCTAATGGAAATTCAACCCCCTTCTCAAACACATTATTTTTTGTTGTAATAGAATAATTAGAAGCACCTATGTATCCATTATCAACAATGTCGCATCTAATATTGTCATCATGGTTCTTTTCAATGTATGAGACATTATCATACCTGAGTGCTAGCAAACTTGAGCCATCTTCAACATGCTCATCATAAGCCACCCATTCAACCCTATGTTGGAAAACAATCCTCGCCCTATTTGTGTCACTGGATTTCCCTTTCAATTGGTAGATTAAGAAATCAGGGTAGACATTTTCAAATGTAGTATCACCTTGAAACCCATATATGTCCTCTGTCACATATGTGCTAGTGGTATCTAGTAAGTATTCATCAGAGTTTTCTTCAAACATAGGATTACTCCTACACCAATAAACATCATCCTTTGTATCTTTAATTTCAGATGTAGGATCATTGAATAAAGAGTTTTTCCATATCTTGGATATTATTGGATGTATCTCATCATCTATATCATGAGGAATTCCTTGACCTTGGTCTTCAAAGCATCCAATATCAGTATAGTCCCTTTAGGGGAAATGAGAAGCACATTCACCATCCTCTTCATCACTTGTGTTTATAACAATTGATCCATGCTCCGAAAATTCTTCACATGAGAAAAATTGTTCACTACCTAAAAAGAAGACCCCCTCAAGGCTATTAACATACCCATTACTAGAAGCCGTGGATTCTATCTCTAGTTCATAAGAGGAATCATATTCAACTAAAGATTGTTCAAACTTAACTTCACCTCTTTGACTCCTTACTTGTGCCTTGTCATGAACACCAAGGGTAACCTTATTATTGGGTGACACAGGATGGGTCCCAACATAATCCATTTGTGTAGTTTCATACATTTCCTACATAGGCTCATGGCTCAAGACATCTGGAGGGAAGTAGTGAGATATGACCTCCTTGATCTCACATTTTGTTTCTTCACCCTCATCACTGCTAGGTGCATCTGTCCCTAGACTATCTGCGAAATGAAAACACTCAATAGCTAATTGTCCAGACACTGATGCTTCTTTTTGATTTGTTAATATTGATCTTTGTCTCTCCTCACTGTGGTAATCACTATCCACATTGTAGGAAACAATGAGATACATACAACCATGCTCAACCTCTTCAACCATACTTATCCAGTCTACTACTTGATCAATGCTTGAGGATTCACATCTTCAGGCCATTACCTTGATCCTGGTGTGTAGGCTTCATAAAATAGGTTAATACACATCAATTCATTAGGCTTAAACCCTATGGGAATTTCCATCAAAATATCCAAGAATCTTGAGAACAAGTCATATGATGACTCATTTATGTCTTTTTATTTCATACAATTTCCCAATAGACAACATCAAGTCCATCCCTTCCCTACATGGTTGGCTAAAGGTTGATGCTTACTCTTCATGTCTTGAAAATGATGTGAGTACAATATCTAAAGGTTCCTCCTCCTGATGAACACTTTTATTTTATAGTTGACCTAGCTGAGTTGCTTGGATACTACCAGAGTTAGTAGCATTGGTCACTGCAGGTCTCCTCATAATTGAGTATTTCAGATTATTCTCAATATTTATAGCTTCCTAGTAAGCTTTTAGCAATGTAACTAATTCTTTATCCCTCAACAGGAAACTCATCTTTCTATCAAATGCCCCCAGATATACAACCAAGAATTTTGCATCATTTGGTCTTAAATATTCATGGCTTTCCCTTATAACCTTGGAAAATCTGAGGTTGAACGCTAGGACCAGTTCTTCTTTATCTTTAGAGATTTACACAAAATTTCTAGTTGTCATACTTGGGTTAATCCTTTCACCAAATTGCTCTAGGAAAGCAACCTTGAGTTCATTCCAACAATGTATAGAGGCAGTAGGAAGAAAAGAGAACCAGTCTCTTGCATCTCCCTTTAGTGATTGAACAAATAGCTTCATCACCACATCTTCAAAATCAATTTCATAATCACCCATTACATCAACAAATTCTTGCCACTACTGAATTTGACTCCATTTTTTAACGAATGTTTGTTAGTCGTTCGACAAACATTTGTTGGACAATCGACGAATTGACGAAAAAAAATTTGTCACATTTTTTTCATCAAAATTTGGACAATGAATTAAACGTCGAAATAGCGGTGTAGATTCGACCATCGTCAGCATCATACAATGACTCAGATGTTCGTCAGAGTATCAACGAAAACTTCATGTATCCACTGACAAATTACAACCAAAATACAATTGCAATGGCTCTTCTGAAGCGTTGAAACAACACCAAAAGTTTTTCACCATTTTGACAAAATGGGGAAGAATTTATGATGAAGCCTTCATCGTAGCTATAGCAACTTTGTCGGACCTTTTTGGTGATCCATCGGTGGCCTTTGTCGAAATTGTGACAAAACAATGCAAATTTTTTTTAAAAAATATTCGTTGAAATGTACCATCATGGAGACTCTTGGCGACGATCACCAAAGCCAACCCATCGGTGAGAGATCAATCATCAGCATAGGATAGAAATTTCACTCTGATAGTCCATGTCTTGCCGACCACTTTTGTCGGCAAGATAGATCCAATGTCACACCGATCTGACCTCTTCAATAGTTTTGAACACTGCTGGTTATCAACAAGACATTCTAAGGGTCTCGCCGATTAAACAAGTGTCTAAGAGCAAGTAAACAAATGGAACCTATTAATTTTCTTATTTTGGGGTTCTTTAAATCATATAATAGATACCATCTTCTTGTGTATAATGTACTTATATTCAGATTTGAATTTGAGACCAATTGTCATTGCACATTCCATTTTACTTGCACAAAGTATTCTATAAGCAATATATTGATAATGCCAAATGATTTATGGTGTTGTACAACTCTACCTATCATCACAGTTCTACTGTCCCCCCCTAGAGAATCCTACAAAGAAAAGTTTACAATACCAAGTCAAATAATATGAAAAAGACTTACTTCCATACAAATTGAATGATTATTCTCACAATGGCAATTGTCTAATTACAACAACAATTCCATGAAAGGTTATCCATGATTCATAAGAGATGATTGATCATACATACAGACTACAAGATGCATAGAAAAACCATTACACTTGAGAACAACCAAGGCTAACAAGGGAATGAGTTCAGAAATGCTTGGATTGAAGAGAAAATGTGTAGGGAAAATGTTGAGCAATGTCAAGAGAAAAAAGCTTGTAGAACATATTCTTGACCTAATCAAGCTCTTGAACAACTTAAACAAAATTAAAATACTAACACATACATGAGACATGTAATGAACTTCCAATATCTACTATCTTTTTCATTAATGTAGAGGTAGGTAAAGGAGAAATAATTTTAATTATAACACTATTCATAGTATAGTAAATTATGTTCATAATTTGTGTTCAATGGACCTCAATTTTATCATTATACTACCCATCTAGTACCATATTTTAATCTAGGGTTCAACTATCTTAGATATAAAGAAGCACCTTCAATTAACCATTTAAAGTACTATAAAATAAGGTAAGATTTTTACTTGAGAAAGATTGGGTACACTCATAGGATTAAAGTTCTCGCAATCATCAGGATTTGTTGGAACACAGACACAACCTGCAACATATGAAGTAATGGATGACTACAAGCTAGTGAAATGGTCCTTAATATGTGATTCCAGTTTGCAACTTGATTGGTATAAAATAAGGTTACAAATGGATCTACATAAAAAATTATGAGGACAATCTACTGTAATCATCAAAAGAGATGAAAAGTGCAAAGGAAAGAGCTAAGCTACATCTCTAGAGCCTAAAAAAAACACATGCAAGAAACATAAAAAAAAAGAACAAACCAGTTTTTGGATGAATACAAAATGGTGCCTTCAGCAAGTGATTCATATGCTTTCACACCTGACAAGACATTAAGAAGATTTTAGTCTTCCTCTGTGAAATTAACTACTTACAGAATAAACCCAGAAACCAATATTATATACCTCCATGTCTAGCCAGGGTAGGTATAAGAGAAAAAAAATTCCTCAATGAAATGCCAAAATATCAATGTGTGTGTAGGTTTGTATTACTCAAAATATCATTTCACTGCCTAAGGAAAAATACCAAAGTGATGTTTTAAATTTCAATCTTCACATAGGCTCCCTTATTGCTACACATGCATATACAAGCATTATTCGAGCTCTAAACTATTCAAATATTAAGGATTTAATTAGCTATAAGATGGAAAGTTGTTGTTTAGACATAATCCATCATCTTTTACATATCTTTATTCACTCCTAGCGCTTCAGATAAATTTGTGTAAATGAGACAGAAATGTGAATCTTTTATGACAAAGAAAATTCTTAAAAGGAGGGGGGAGAGAGCAAAGGGTAGGGGGCAAGAGAATGCTTGAATGTATAGAAAAGTATAACATTTTGATCATTATAACAATGAAACAAATCTTAAGTTTGAAGCATTAATATCATTTACAACATTTATGATCAAGAATGAATGTAAGTAGAGAAACTTTTGCATACCTATAGATGGTACAAAATTTCATGGTTAAGTGGAAGCCTCCCATCAACAACAAGATCCAAATATCCATGTATCTATCTCAATCGAGCCTTTAAACCTTTCAAAGCTATCAATTTTTTCACTAACCTATTATGCAAAAAAGTCAAATTTTAGAGTTATGTCACGACTAAAAATAGAAGAAAGGGAGCTTTGAAACCAAATCCACACACAACACAATGTGGTATTCATACAAAGCCATACAAAAAAAATAAACTCAGAACATTGGAATGGAAACAACTTCAAATTATGATGCAGAGCATGGATTCAGGGTATAAAGAATCATTTTTCTCCCACCATAGTGAAAAGTTATCACTTTATTTTATCTTTGCATATTGGTTTGATGCTTCAAATGATGCATTTCTTATATTGAAAATTACATTACCTTATTGAACTTCTCTTTGTTTCGAGAATAGTTTAATATTCTCTACTTAACAGGGCCAGCCATGTGACAGTGGAAGCTCATTTGGCCCCTCTCCGCCCCCCCCTCACATCACTCTCAATTCCCCATACCCAATCATATAACATTAATCATTCATTCATCCATTAATAACATATAACATTCATTAGTTAACATATTCACATTCATTCATTAACATATAATATTCATTCTTTCAGTTTTTACATATTATCAAAAATATGGTTGTCATGATATGATTACAATCACTTTTTTTTTGTTTCTTTTTTAAAGCTACATAAAGCTGAAGTGGAGTATCATTTTCTAAATCAATATATGTCCCCCCTTTAGTTGTTCTACCCTTTGCTCATGATCTTAATGTACGCCTAGTCATCTGCTCATGACATGGACGCCGTTGCAAGGGGGGGTCTGTTGCAATAAGAAAGAAATGTTAAACTAATATGTTTTATTATTATTGTTACAAGTATTTCATTAATTAAAACAACATTAGAGTGGTTCTCTTTACCTAATGGGTCCACATCATGTTCCTAAACTTTTGTTATATACTCATGCTCAACATG
>VDFB02169787.1:0-11087 GCA_007258455.2 Sequoia sempervirens | reverse complement strand
TTTGAATGGGGCGATGTGTGAAAAGGTCACAACAATAAGCACTATAGCTTTGTCAATGACACCCATACCATGTGGGTTTTCGACAATGATAAGCCTGTCACACCCACCAGCCAAAACAAACCCATGACTGCAAGGAGTTTAAAAGTTAACGAAGCAAAATTCTATACATCTTAATGTTGTAATGAAAATGACTGAAATAAATGTAATGGAAATTTATTCCAATGTAAACATAGAATCCAAACCTTGTCCACTCGCTTCTGTAATGTCCCCTTCTCAAATGTGATCGTTTCAGTGACCGTTGGCCTATTCCGGAGACCCGTAGGCTACTCGGATGGTGAAATTAGGGTTTCCTAAATTTGAGGTGGTTGTTGCTTGAAGTTTGGAAATCGGATTGCGGATTCTTTCTGGGTTTTCAGAGAGCTTCGCGGTGGTATGGCCAGATTGGCGTTTTGAGCAACTTGATGAATTTACTATTTTTAGTAAATTCTATTTTTTGCAATGGACAGGTGGGGTTCAGTTCAGTTGGTCTTCTTCTTCAGTTGGTTCAGTTGGCACTTCTGTTTTTGGCCCTTGGGTGCATTTTCTATGGAGAGATAAGTATTTTCACATTATAATATTATATTTTAATATTATAACACCCCCTTGCCTAGCATTACAACTTTATGTTGTTTTTAAAAAGGGGACTTAATGGGTCAATGCTTCATTATGAGATAAATTATATTTTGAAGTCTAAATTATGGGGTTAAGTGAAATGGACGCCTACTTGTGGAGAGAGTGATTTTTATAAAAAAGTGAAATATATTATTGAAGGAAAAAGGATGCCACCTTTTTGGAGGGAAAAATGTGAATTCAAAATTAGGGTTTGGGTGCCCTTCTTGAAGCTTCTAGAAGGCTCCCTTCATGTCTTTATATTCAGGCCTCAGCTCTTCATTTGGGATCTTCTGTCTACTACACCGTTATGCTGCTGAATTGTCTTCAGGCACTCGCTTCGAGGAAAGCACACCTCCTAGCAATGGCTCATCTTCTTGCTTGAAAGATAGCAACTAGTTGAGAGTTAGCTTGTAATAGGTTTGATTTGCATTTTCAGTTGAGTATTTGCATTTTGGAGTTCTAGTTTGCATTTTCTGTCTCATTTCTGGAGTTGCTGAATGTCATTGAGGAATGTAAGATTTGCTCATAGCTCGTGAAATAAAAATGCTATTGTTATGGGTATTGTTTCTATCTTTTTGTTTATGAGGGGCGACCATTCTAGCTAATTTGCAGATTTTATTGAAGTGTCCCTGATTTTATAGAGCAAAATCGCCCTTGCAGCTGGGCCGTACCATTCTAGGAATGCTTTGGGATTTGTGCAAATTAAATGGAGGCTGTTTGGTGAGGTATTAGGTATTCATTTTGGGCGCTATCATTCTTAGAGCAATCTGCACTTGGTTTCCTGTCATTAGAGTAAGATTTGAGCAAGATACAAGCATTTGAATGAGTGTTAGGTTGCAGATTTCTTCATTTCTTGTTGCAGGTCTGATATATCAGAATTAAGAAAGTTGTCCTTTGGGTTGGGATTAAGCATTGGAAGTTACATTTGGTATTGGGAAGACATACTATACAGTTGCAGCAATGAAGAACTTGAAAACAAGGCTTTAGCTAAACATTCTGACATATTGTAAGCTGATTAGTAGTACTATCAGCCATTCATTTCTTTATCTCTCATTTACTCTTTTGTATTTCCCACTGAATAAGTGGAAGAGGCTGGCTTGCCGCCTATTTACTTTCAGTTAGTAGTTTAGGGACCCTCTGACCATATGCTCGCCATCACTCGGCGCCATTCTTGGTTAGGGTTACTTCAGTTCATCATGCATTGATCCTCTGACCATATGCTCGTCTGCACAGGCGCATTCTTGGTTAGAGTTCCCTTCCAGTTTGCATCTGCATTAGAGCCTCTGACCAATGCTCACACCTTGCCCACATCGGGACCCTGGTGTACATTCTGGTTAGAGTTACTTTCCGCATCGTTTTGGTTTAGAGCTAACCTTAACGGGTGCGTGTTGATTGTAATTGCATTTGAAAAACAAAAAAATTAGTCTGGTTCATTACAGCTTCATCTTGGAGACTTAAGTAGGTTCTGTGATAATGTTAAAAGAAGAAAAGCATGTCAACAAATAATGATGAAAAAGCATTACTACCCTTTGGATAGGACATTGAAAATTTTTAACACTTGTGCCAACTGAAAGATTTTTCCTGTTTAAGCTTGTGGTTGCTAGAATTTCCTTTAGTTTTTAAAATTAATGTATTTTTAAGGTGGCATATTATGCTGGCAAATATCATTTGATGTTAGACCTTAATGAAACCAAGACAATCCTTTACTAATAGGCTATAAATATTTGTGCCTATCAGCCATTCAATAGCACCTTTTGGTGTTGTTACAAGTCTATTCTGATACACAATTGTCTCATATTGTTCCATCATGTAGTGTCCTGAGCACATGTTTTCAAGAAGGTTTCCTCCTTATCTTTCATATACATTCTCACTGCTGGTTTTGAAAATCAAGTTTCAGACGTTGTAAGGTCAATTTTGTCTGAATTACTTGACAAACCATTCACTATTGGTAAGGAGTTTTAGCACTACACATAGATAAGAGGATAAAATAGGTCAGTCTGTCTTTTATAACTAAATAGGGAACATGGATTAATTTTCTTTCAAGATATATTTGGTAAATAAGGTGATAGATTCTACAGACTTATTCTCATTTACAATGTTGAACATGGACACTGCAATTGCTTAAGATCTATTCTCATTTATTGGATCATACTTTTATCAACAAAGGAATGCAAAAATGGCACTGCCCATTATAGCTCTCCATACAAATGAGAGAAGATTTTTTACATCAGTCATTAGCTTTTTAACTAAAGAGGCAAATGGTTTAATGCCTTTCGAAGATATCCTTGGTATGTAAGTTGATTGATTGTACAGAATTATTCTCATTTACAATAATGACCCTTGAGAATCCAATTACGCAAGATCTATTCTCATGTACTGACCATCCTAATTTCAACACACTAATATAAGAATGGCATTGCCTCTTATATGTCTTGGCCCATCTCTTTATATTTCTAATAATTGATATTCCAAAGTAATATACTCTGGTTTAGTTATGCTATGTGCAAGTTGGTTCTCTTGTGAATTAGAGTCTGTGGGAACAATCCGCTAGAGCTAGAGTTGCGATGGTGAAACTTTTATGCTTTGGACAAAAGTATTTCCAGCCTAAGTAGACTGTACTTGTCAACAAAATACATACTATATCTAGCATGTCTATACCATACAGTTCATCAGCAAAAGATATAATATCTGAAGTGGTTTCTAGTTCCAAGTCGATAAACTAGACTGTCAAGGACTGCTAGTGTTTATAGTGGAATAGCACTTGCATTAGCATGTATTTTAAGAAGACATTTCAAGTAACAGAAATCATCACGGGAGTGTGATATTTTTTAATCTTTTTCTTTTTAAAGTTACAAAGTAAACAGATTTCTCAAACTTCGATTATGCAATTTACTGAGGTTGTAGCAGTGGGAAAAATGAACATACTATCAGAGCAACCAACACTTGAGGGGATCTGTACCAAGGGCATTGTAAATACAAGAAGGATGTTACTAGAATCATTAGAATATAAACAAGAACAAGATAATTATCATTATATCTATGCTATTAATTGATTACACAATGTTTTTTGTTTAAACTTGAGACAATGTTATTGTTTCTACTCAAACAAAGTTTAGTCTGGTTTATATTCTTCAGAGAAGAACCCTGTAAAAGATATTGTTGTACAGTTGCAGATAAATCATTTTGTTGTGGTTTGATGAAGGTAGAAGGAAGTGGTGAAGGTGCCCATAGTGACTCTGATATGGAATATGCCAGAAAGGAAGTATTTGCTGATGAAGCAGTAAAATCGAGAAGCAATAAGGAAGAGGAAGATCAGTACTTAAAAAGCAGTCTGCATGCACCTTCCTTCATGGAGGCATCTTTGGACCTGTCCTATCAAGAAACAGGTTCAAGGCGTCAAAGTTTAAATTCATCAAATAAGCTTGGTCCAAGTGCTCTGCCATTTGAATTTCTTGCACTCGAAGCATGTCTTGAAGCAGCATGTAGCAGCCTTGATGCTAAGGTGGGCATAATCATAACCACTGCTTTTGTATTTCATTCCTGAATTTTGTTATTACACTCTATTAGTGTGGATCTAAATTTTTTCTCAGATTGATGTCTTCCTTTTTGTGTTGACCCTTAATCATAAATATTAAAACCAGATTAAATGATGTATTTTGTTTATCATTATTCAATTTCTCTAAAATTTGTGGTTTTGAATTTTATTCCAGTGTGTTTGAAATAGTATACGTGATACCTTTTGCTGCACCAAATAACATGCCTTTTATTTTGTTTGCTCCTCTATGTCTTCCTTTTCTTAACTGAGGATAGAACATTCTATGTGATGTTGTTAATTCTATGAAACATGATGTAGACTGAAGCATTGGAGCGTGAGGCATATCCAGCATTGGATGAATTGACAGTCAAGATCAGTACTCTGAACCTTGAAAGAGTGCGGCAGCTAAAAAGTCGTCTGGTGGCAATTTCTGCCCGAGTGCAGGCGGTAAACAGTTTTTTTAAATAAAAATTATGCTTACTTTTGATATTGCATTTCAAAAAGAACAACATGCAAAATTTAACAAGAAAATTCCTGCTGAGAATATTTAAATGGCCAGGGATTGGGAAAATTGGCTAATGGATAATATTAAGTAGGACTTAAGAATTGCTTTAACAAAGGCCTAAAACTTTTATGTAGGTCCTTGACAATCAAACTAATCACTAAGTTACTGAATCAAGTATGTGTACAGGTGTGTGAGTACAATACACTGGTATGGCAATTTTTTTGGGGTTGGGTATTGTTGTGACCTTTTCACACATCGCCCCATTACAAATGGGGACCCCCTGTTTTTGCTTTTTTTTTGTCTTGGCATCGCAACTGCTAATCACCATTTTTCTTTTAAAATGAGGAGTTAGAGTTTTCAGGTAATCATCCGAGCCAAGTAGAGAATTCAAGCCCAAAACAGTGCCTAAACGTCGTCAAAGTGCTCGGAAGGTCCGGAGGACAAAGAACGCCATTGCTTTGAGTCAATTCTGACACTTTCTATTTTTTAGGGATTCTGCTTTTTTTCTTTTTTGCTTTTTCTATTTTTGGCACTTTTGGACCAATCCAGGGCTTACTATTTTTAGAAATTTTGCTTTTTGTTTTTTTCTATTTTTAGAAAGTTGACCTAGGGTTGGGTCCCACAGGTCATGTTGTCAACGTTTTCATCTTCAAAATCAAAATTTTGTGCCTTCAAGAGTAAAAAGCAAGAGAAAGAGAAAAACAAGGGTTTTGTTCTAGATGATCCAAATGATAGCAAGTAATTCATGGCATAAGCATCATCAAGTTCGCCTAGACATGGAGAATGGATGGCAAAAAGGAAGATAAAATCTGCCATGCACATGGTCAAGCACATGAGGAAGTCCGCTTGGGAAAGAAAAGCTATGTCCAAACTGTTGTCAAGTCCGCCCTAGACAAGATGGCAAGGAAGTAATGAAGTCCACCCCACCTTGAAGAGAATATGGCAAGACACAAGTGAAGTCCGCCCATGCTTGTCCAAGAGGAGCTAAAGTCCGCCCAAGCCTAAAGAGTGGATGGCAAGACAAAGGTAAAGTCCACCTAGCCAAGAGGAGGAAAGAAAAACTCAAAAATTGGCTAAGTGTTGACACCTAGGGAAGGAAAACTCATTAAATTGGCTAAGTGTTGCGCCCAACAAGGAAAATGTCCAAGCTACTTCCAAGTCAGCCATGCTATGCCTTGCCTAAGGTCAAGTTCGCCCAAGGAAAAATAAGACATGTCCAAGATCAAGTAAAGTCTGCCTGGAGGAAGATCAGACATGTCCAACCTGAAGTATTCCGCCCAATGTAGAAGTTGGCTTGAAGTTGGCCAAGTCCGCCCAACACATGAAATGGCACAAGAACCTCCAAGCCCGACCTATCCAAAGAAGCTCAAAGTCCACCCTAGCATAAGGAACTTCAAGTCCACCATGCTTTGGCATGAAATTCTCCAACTCTGCTGCAAAGTGGCACAACAACTATGAAGTCCACCAAGGAAAACTCAAAAAATTGGCTAAGTGTTGATACCTTGGAGAATAAAATTTCAAAATTTGGTTAAGTGTCAAGGAAATTCCCTAAAGCAATGAGCAACTTCGCTCAACATGGCCAACCAATCATGAAGTTTGCCAAGGCTAAATTGAAGATGTCCAAGACACAGCAAAGTCCGCCAAGGAGAAATGAAGGAAGATGTCTTGCCAAGTCCAAAGTCCACCCAAGAATGGCCTGCTGATCATGAATTTTGCTTAGCTAGCAAGGAAAGTGGCTAGCCAATGATGAAATCCTGCTAGGTCAAAAATAATAGTGCCCAAGACACAATGAACTCCGCCATGAAATGACATGGAAAATGTGAAGCCCGCCATGCTATAAATTCAAAACGTCCAAACAATAATGAGCTCCGCCTTGACACTTGGGAAAAGATCCAAGATCATTCAAAGTCCGCCCATGATAAAAGCAAATTGTCCAACTAGCAGCCAAGTCCGCCTAAGGAAGAAAAAAAAATTGGCTTGCTAATGAGGAAGTCCGCTCAAGCATAATAGAAAAATGGTATGACATGTGCCAAAGTTTGCCAAGGTTAGAAACAAACATGGTAAAATTTGCCAATAGAAAACAAAAAAATGGCTAAGTGTGGAATTTTCCTACAACAAAGGAATCGAATTTTGACTGAGTGTTGGAAAGAAAACAAGAAGAATGAAGAGGAAAAGTAAAGAGGAAATGAATAAAATCCTTGTCCAAGGATGGAGTCTGCCCTACTTAGCACAAGCCAAAATCAGAATTGAAGGCAAATCCATAGGAAAAGTTCATTCGAGCATGGAGATGGCCAAAAATCTTGACTAAGTGTTGAATGGTCCACATGAAGGTGTTACAAAATGAAATTAAATAGCCAAGATTTGGCTAAGTATGGGAAATACTTCACAAAGAAAGTTCCAATTTCCTCCATTGTGGCGAAAGCACAGGGGAGTTCTCCAAATTCAAGGCACTTGAAGGAATTTCAAAGTAATCAGGAAAGAAAAGTTTAATAACTTTAAGTCTAGACATCTGCTCCAAAGGGAGACTTCCAAACCTCAAAGATTCAAATGCATTTGAGAAGGAGATCATCCGGGAGAATGACATGTAGCTAGAAAATCTAAAGCACAGAGCTCAGGAAATCTTCTCCACCATCACTGGACCAGTCGTAAGGCAAAATTTGACTAAGGTGGCGAACTTCTTGTCTATCCGAGATGCCTTCTTGAAACAGGAATTGGAATGGGAGAATACTTTTGCCGGATGTGCTGAGGAGTTGGACGGGTTGGAATTCAAAGTAAACATGCTGCTGCAGGTCACGATGGAAGAGGTCATCCCGATTGTGTCCAGGTTCATTGAACGCACTGCCACCCGAGAGGATAGGGATGTAATTCCTTGAAAATAGCTCCAGGCGCCACTTGTCTTTCATGCAATTAATGATGATGTTATTTTAGGAAACCCTAATTAGGGTTGATATGTCTTGATCTCGACCGTTAATTTGTTTTAATTTCGACCTTTCATTTGCTTTCAGAAACTCTATATAAACTCTTGATCTCTCATTATCACAGTGTGAAGAGAGTTTATGAAATTGTTGCTGTATAAGAGTGAATTTGCACTCTATTTGCAATTTCCCTTTTTTCCTTTGTCCACCTTAGAAAACCAAGTTCGGAGGCTTAATTCCACTTAAGCCATTGTTGGCGTTCACTTTAAGCCATTTTGAGTGTTGGTGGAGGTGTCGCTTGGGCGGGTTGATGTGGTTTTGAGACTCACAACGAGCGTTAAGTTTATAAGCTTCCCTATTCTCTCTTGATCAAAGTATTCCGCATGCTAAGATTGCAAGAAAGTTCATGCGTTCAACTCCAAGGTTCCTTTAATGCGAATAGGCTCAGTTTGGCTCGATGTGATTTGCTGGTATTTCAAGGGGACTTACAGAATTGTTCGGCAGTGGAGAAAGGGATTCAAATGCTCGAAAGATTTATCTATGAAGTGCGGGTTTCCTATTCTAACCAGAAAGTACTGAATTGAAAAGGGTGTAGGGCCTAAGAAGTTTATGTTCTATTCTAAATGCAGGATATGTGGAGCTTCACTTCAATAGACTTCAACCGGATTTCACCTAGCCTCCGTCGGACAGCCTCAGCAAAATCGGTGCAATCTTCAAAGGGGATAGCAAAAGGTATTCAAGTTATAGTTTAACATACATACACCATCAGAACAACGCATATAAGTATGTAAACCACAACCGAAGTTAAACGCAAGATAATGTCCAGTTGACCACGCAGCGCGACTTATCATCAACAAGCCGCTTAGTGGCATGGAATAAAACGTTATCTCAATAAAACACCACACACCGGCAAGCTTTGGTTTGCATGAAATTGCTTACGGATACGAAAGGAAGAAGAAACCTTGCTAGCATTTCATGACAAGACGAATTCCATCATCAATGAAAAGATCTATTATCATAAAAATGTGTTAATAACACCTTCTTTCCAAAGTTTTCAAAGGGAAAACTTTCTCTTCTCCAAATTATGCAAAATGCTCTTACAATACTACACTATCTAGCCTCTAATGCTCTCTCAAATTTAACTGATCTAATCTAATTCTAATGAATTACAAATGAGGGGACTCCTTATATAGCTAGCCAAGTCCCAAAAGACGGCTAGGTTATTAATCGATAGAGAGTGGCCGAATCGTACACCTCAGCCCTAAATAATATTGCCCTAAAAACCGCCACAGAGGAGAGTGGGGTAATAAATGCGCCATAATGTCCACCATCATCCTTCTAGAAGATTCCACTTGTAGACGCGTTCACACTGTTCTCGATCTTCTTTCTTGGCGTTGTTCTTTGATTTCTTCCACTTGAGGGTCTTCATCTTCGTCACTTTGAGTTATACTAAGTCTTAACACTTAGCCATTTTCTTGCAAATTTTCCTCCTTCGAGATTGTAACTCATCTTCATTGTGCTTCCACTTCAAGTCATCATGCTCTGGCCTCGACATTTCTCCTGCAAAACAAGCAAGGAGAGGGGTATTAGAATACTTCATGATATAAACTTAACTCACTTACCTGATTCTCACGCTCCAACTTTCAAGCGTTCATCGCCAACTTTGTGTTCAAGTTCATGCCTTAGCCAAATTTTAATCCATCCTCTTCAAAGGCGACATCCCTTTGACAGATCAACTTCAACTGCATCTTCAAGAAATTCATTTCACTGCTGGAGCTCTTAACCTTTTGGTTTATTCACCTCGCTCAAGGTTATCTTCACGAAGGATTTAAGCAAATTCACCTAGGCAATTCTTTTTTCCACCTGGAGGATTTCACCTTGAAAACACATTCTCTTCATTTTGCCTTAGAAAAATTTTAAATCACTTTGAAAATTTTGCCTTAGGAAATTTTATATCCAGCTCGATCAATTTTGCCTGTGAAAATATCAACTCCACTTAGAAAATTTTATTCACGCCTGGCACATTTTATTTCCCACTCCACACTTGCAAGGTAATTTATTTGAAGTCTCAATGCCTAGGCAAATTCTCCAACATTTAGAAAATATTTCATTTTCAACTGAGGCGCCTAGCATTTGAAGA
This sequence comes from Sequoia sempervirens, assembly GCA_007258455.2. Taxonomy (NCBI): domain Eukaryota; kingdom Viridiplantae; phylum Streptophyta; class Pinopsida; order Cupressales; family Cupressaceae; genus Sequoia; species Sequoia sempervirens. The sequence continues at coordinate 1,341 of VDFB02169787.1, read as the reverse complement.
GGTGATTAAAAAAAAATCACGCCTTAGCACATATCCCTTCACCACGCCCTAGAAAATATTCCTAACACTCTCCACTTTAGGCGCATAACACTTGATAAAAAAAAAAACGCCTAGCACACCACCATTTACCACGCCTAGGAGTATCTTCACTTACTTGTTACCTTACTTACCACTCTTATTTACCTTTTACACTTCAATGTGGGCGCATTTGAGCATGTCAAGAGGATGAAACCTTCTCCAACGCCTTATGTGACTTTTCAACTTCCATTTTTGTCCTCACTTGAGCTAGCTTGGGCGCATTTCTATGTGGATGAAGGATAACAATGTTTGACTTTGTTGACTCTTTCCTACCTTGAGCGCATTTTTGATGTGGAGGAGGACAAAACATTTCAAACGCCTTGGAGTGACCCTTCATCTCCCACGTTTTGTCTTCACATGCCCTCTTTTGGGCGCATTTTGCCTATAGTGGAGGATGGAAACATTTGACTTGTTTGACCAGCTTCTAACTTAGGCGCATTTGCTACTTGATGGAGGATAAAAACGCCTTTATGTGACTCTTGAACTTCTAGTTTTTGTCTTTACATGGCCCATTTTGGGCGCATTTTACCCATGCAAGAGGATGGAACTCATACTTAAAATATTTTCCATGCTTGAACATCTTGAGTTGGGCGCATTTGCTACTTGATGGAGGATAAAAACGCCTTTGACTCCTCCTGTGAATCTTTGACCTCCCTCTTGAGATGGGCGCATTTAGCCATATGTGAAGGACGAGTTTTGTTGACCTCTTGACCCTTTTGCTTGCTGGGCGCATTTGAACTTGCATGAAGGATGGCGCATTTAGAGGGTGGTGGAGGATGAACTCCAGACTTAGAAAATTTTGCCATCAACCTTTTTCCTCTTCAAGTTTGGGCGCATTTTGCCCCTGGAGGTGGATGAACACTAATACTTAGAAAATTTTTCAATCTTCCTGAGCTCTCTTGGGCGCATTTTGCTAGGCCTGCAGGATAAAAAGTGTTGACTTTTCTTTGACTTTCTTCGAACTTGGCGAATTTAGGCCTGTGTACTGGACGAACTTCAAACTTGGAATTATTTTTATGCCTCCTCATCAGCTGGGCGCATTTTTCCATGTCAACCGGATGAAGCTCTAGACTTAGACAAATTTTCATCATCTTTCGCCAGCTTACGTGCCCTGCTATTTATAGTAAGTTTCTTGATTTTGCGTCCCTGAAGCTCGGACTGGCTTGAAATTTTGAACGTAGCATCCTCATAGCTTCCTTGTCCTGCCGACACTGCCATTTTTACCTCGCTATCTTTAGCTCCTGCTTTCTCAAGGTGGCTTTA